>PNEQ01013092.1:0-22040 GCA_003012365.1 Medauroidea extradentata
GTGCACGTCTGCAGACTTGCTTCACGGTCAGAGATTGGATGTTTTGACATTCGTGTGACGTGGGGTTTTACACGCAAATCACAGACGTGTGGTGTTACAGTAACCTTATTGTGATTGGTACAGTCAAATGAGAAACGTCACAGTTCAAAGGCACGCTGCCAATATCTATGAAGCAGAACTGCAGACGTGCACATAAGGCTCTGGAACAAAGTGGGGCAAAATTCTTTTCGCGAAAAGTTCATGTCTCTAGTGATAGGGCGAACTTAGTAGCTTATTGGCTGCCCAAGGCTGCTGATACCGGCCTCGTGTCTGTTTGGCTCCTGCACGTTACCTATTGGCCAGGCTATTGGCTAGCAGGGCAGCCACATTACGCTGATTGGCGGTGTGTGTTTCCGCCATATTGCTGGCCAGTGAAGCTATTTTGCTGTGTGTGACTAATTTTGCTGTCCTTCCGGCTATATCACATCTGTATTCCTAAATATTCTGTGTCTGAGGAAACAATAAAAACTATTTTTAGTTATTATCCTAGACAATAAAGCCTACAAAAGTGCTCACTTTATCGCGAACTACCTGTACATACACAAGTTGCTAGCTGGGACAGATAAATGTCGCGAATTCAGTGACCTGCATGTTATAATCAACTATCCTATGCGTACCCGAGCCCCGACCATTATCCACTATCTACTGTTTAGTGGAACAGTAGACAATGAACGAATATACGGGGCTTGAGTATACATACACAATGGATTCTAGACTGCAGGTAATTGAATCAGTTAAATTTTCCTTTCTCTAGTGACAAGGTGTTAGAGCTTACAAGCTTCGTCTCGTATTGGCTACATCAGCACTCGCGCGAAGTAGAGTATAGGGCCCCTGGTCACAGCACGCACTCCGTTCACGTTAATGCGTTGTACTGGTCCGAACATTATAACTTAGGGCCCGGTAGTTTTCGCGAAAAGATTTTCGCACCACTTTGTTTTAGTGCATTGCGTGCCTGCATCTCTGCTTTGTGGTCAGTGATTGGATGCCGTAACATACAACGTCTGGAGGTTGAACCCGCAAATCACAGAGGTGATGTGTGGCAGTTATCCGTGTACTGATTGGCACAGTCAAATTATTCATGACTCTGCACAAAAACACTCTGCCAATAATCATGAAGTTGAGCTGCAGGTGTACACGTAAGACACTGAAACAAAGTGGGGCAAAAATCTTTTCGCGAAAACTAGCGGGCCTTAATAGGTAGGGACCTGAAAAACTCGCGTTTTCAGATGGGCGCAAGCTAGAATTCCATCAACTGTAAGTTTGCATCGCTTTTGCAATTGGCCGTTGACGTATTTGACACCTCCTGGAAGTCTCTGAGACAATAATGGATATGTAACTAATACACACCTATATCACTTAACTGCAAGCAGCTAATGAGCAGTTGCTGTCTGCTTTAGTTCACAAATATTCTTGCAGGCTAACCTACATGTCAGTGAACCTGCGAATATTTCAGGTCCCTAATATAGGTCAATCGCCATTAACTCTTTCAGTCTTGGTGGTTTAGTATTTGTACCACACAAAAATACGTTTTGAAGCATTGTGGTACATTATTAATACCACGAATTTTCAACTTTATATCTTTCCAATATGGCGCTCTTTAATTATGTGACTTATCTCTAGTGCTTACAATTGAGTTTTCGTAGTTCGCCACTACAAGTTCTAGTGTTTTAGATTTTTTTTTTTTTTTGCGTTGGTTCACAGTTTTTTTAGAGCAGTGAGTTCCATGACAGTCATGTTGTTGGGTTGTGAGCAGTAATTAATGTTGATTATGTGATAAAGTTAAATGTTTGCACCATTTTTTTGTAAGTGAGGTAAGGAAATGATAAATGAAAATGTAGTTATTAATATATAATTATGAAAGTAGTTCTTTTGAAGTAACATGATAAATTTATTGTACAACAAAGTGTAGGCATCAAAATGTGTACCACCACGCAGCATCAACATGTTTCAGAATATAACCCTACTTATTGTAATAGTAAATCTTGAAAAATTTAATTTCATTACATATTTTAATTATATAAATGCGAGAAACATTATTTGACACTTCAACAAAGTTTAAATTTTCACAAAATTTCACGAAGTCGGTCTAAACAATTTTTGTCATTTCAGTTTTTTTGTGTGACTACTAAGAAATTTTATAATAACATTGTGCAAGTTGTTATAATCACTTTTACATGTAATTCCATTTAGAATACCAAGGAAAATAGCATTTTGACAACGCCAAAGTACGAAATATAAATAATAAGCAATGTGGTATAAAATTTGTACCACCATACAGCTACATAATATTTCAACAATATATGATACACAAATTGTACCACCATGCATGATTACATTATGCAGCTGTATTTTAGGTATTGTTTGTGTTGTTTCAGTATGTGTCATTTTTGTTGTACATTTCAGTTTGTGTGAAGGAAATGGATAGAAAACGAAAATGAAGAATGCATTCTGATACTTCTGACTGCAGTTTATCATCGGATAGTGATTCAGACCCAGATTACACTTGCAGTTCAGAAGAGTTAAACAGTGACACTACAGATGATATTGTAGACGACACGTGTTCTGATGAAGAACCAAATATTGAAGTAGATGACCATGAAGGAGCCATTCACCAAATGCATGTAGCAGCTGGTGACCACACCTATTTGCAGACTACAGTTGTTGCTGGGAAAACAAATCAGCATGTGCCACAGACCTCAGGCCTTTGAACTTCACGTAGGAATGTCAGATGGCATTATAAATAATGAAACTGCATTACCTTTAGAATTTTTCAACCTATTCGTTACAGATGAAGCAATAGATCACATCACATTTCAGACAAATTTGTATGCAGAGCAGAAATTTATGAAGACAGGCAAAAGATACACTCCAACTTCTGCTACAGAAATCTGAACATTTATAGGAATTTACCTAATGATGGGTATCAAGCACCTTACTTCATATAGGGACTACTGGTCTTCGTCACCAGACCTACATTACAACTATATTAGTCAGCTTATGAGTGTCAATAGTTTTGATGGGCTACTTTGCAACATTCATATTAATGATAACAGCAGAGCTCCACAGAGAGGAGAGCAGTATTTCGACAAGCTGTACAGTGTAAAGCCATTTCTTGATTTTCTTGCCCAAGATTTTGTACAATGCTATCATCCCTCCCAGGTTATGGCTGTCAATGAATCGATGATACGCTTCAAGGGCAGATCGACGCAGAAGCAGTTTATGCCCAACAAACCGGTAAAAAGAGAACACAAAGTTTGGGTTCTGGCAGATGATAAAGGATATGTCTACAAGTTCAAAATCTACTGTGGCAAATCAGGAAATACTGTAGAAAAATGCTTAGGAGAAAGCGTTGTCAAAGGACTCATTGAAGGCTTGCATCACAGAGAACCTATTGCATTTTTTGAAAATTATTTTACAAGCTTTGAAGAATTCAGGTGTTTATGCATGTGGAACTGTAAATCCTACACGCAAAGGGTTGGCAAAGCTGAAGGCTGACAAAGAGCTAAAACGGGAAGAGTTTGATTGGGCTAGCAGTCATCAAGTCAAGGAGTTGTACAGCTCAAGTGGAAAGACAAGCAGAGCGTGAATTTGCTTTCCAACTTCCACAACCCTGAAGATGAGAGTGAGGTGGTGAGAAAGAAGAAAAATGGCACAGCAACCAATGTTACTTGCCCAAAAGCCATAGTTGACTACAACACTTGAATGAACTGCGTGGATAAGGCTGATTAGCTAATGAAGACATATATAGTAAACCGAAAGAGCAAGGAATGGTGGCATAGGATTGTATGGCATTTTGTTGATGTATATGTTGTAAACGCATATATCCTCTACAGAGACCAACAGCAACCCAATATTTCCTTGAAAGACTTCAGGAGTGAGATTTCTACTTCTCTGGTGAGCTCTTCACTTGCAACATTCCGAAACAAGCCAGCAAGGAGGTGTTCAGTTGAAGCAGTTCAGCTCAAGAAAACTAACCTTTTGTACCAACAGCACTAGCCAGAACGCACCACTCGAAGACGTTGTGCAAAGTGTAGCACAAAATCAAACCAATTACGCACAGACTGGATGTGCAATGTGTGTAAAGGACCTTTGTGCTTGGGGAAAAATAAGAGGTGCTTCCAGGACTTCCACTCATAGGCTAAGTCATGTAAATGACAAGAAACTATTGTGTATTGTAAGGTTTCTGTTTTATTTTTGAAGTTTAATTTTTCCTGTGCAAATTTTTTTTATCGCAAGTTTGGTGAACGATTGATGTGTGTGTGAAACCTATGCATCTTGCACGATTAGCTTTACAAACTGTTGCATAGTTAGTGAACAAAAAAAATTAAGCAAAAACTCACTCAAGCATAGTGGTACATAGTTTGTACCACCCGTTATAATTTGTTATTATTTATGCATTTATTATTTTAGATATATAATTTAAAAGTACTAGTAAAGCAAATAGGTTTTGAAGCTGTTTCCTTATTTAGTCACAAAAAGTCTAATACATGCAATATAGGTAAATGTAGTCTTTCGGATATCGCTTTTGAAGAGTGTGTATCCAGAATAATAATTAAAAAAAAAAAATCTTGTCTCCAGATGTTTACTTTTGAGTTCGTTACTATCTTTGATTTTCGCATAGGTTGCTTTGTTTATGTTAGAAAGCGACAGGAAACTATAAATTATGTGAAAGGGAAAAAATAACTGGGTTTTCAAAAGTGCTTACTTTATCTTGATCCATATATAGCTTGATATTCGCTCAGTAGGCCTACCAACTTCAGTGTATTCAGGGGCGAAGCCCTGGGAGAAGGGTCTTAGGGGTTCTATCCACCCCTGTCCCAGCCAGAAAAAAATTCATATTAAAAATAAAAATAGTTTTACATTATAATATTAAATGTTTCGTAACGAAAACTATTAAAAAACCGCTATTCTGCAGATATGAGTCCAAATTTCCCGGGGGGGGGGGCACTTTAAAGGGGTGGTTGCTGTTAATTGATTATATATAAAAACACTGCAGTCTCGTCCACACGTGTTATCGGGACCGGTTTGGTGTGCGTAGCCTGTTCAGTTCACCGGCGTGCGCGCAACTTTACGTGATCCGACTTTTAATTGTCATCAGTTTCCCGCAAAGAAATAAATAAAATATTACGTAGTAGCGTGTTATTTTTAGTAAAAAATTATGCATTTCCAGAAATAAAAATTAGACACCCAAATTGGCGTTTAATAATAATAATAAATGTTTTTAAATCGCGTAAATATTCGGTGATTAAAAATAGGGTAGGTACTTGGAAAATTACATTTCGCAGAATTGTGATTATTTTTCGTAACCCCTGATGTCATTATAATAGTTGAAACACATTTAAATAAATGTTAGAGCCAACTAGTGAATTTTCGTGAGTTACAAAATTATCGTCACATTACAGTATTGTACTGTATTAAATAATAACAGCGCGTTGCAACCAAAATTAAATGACTGTACTTAAAACAATATGGCACAGTGTATTGCCAAGTTCATACGGGTAGAGTAAATTCGTAGAGCGGTTGATTTTTGGTGAAAACAATTTAAACCAACTTGCGTCAGTTGCCCATCTGCAGATCTACTTCATAGTTATTGGCAGTGTGTATTTACATGCAGACGTCGCTTAATTGTCAGTGCGACGGTTCAGGCGATCTACTGAAATGAATTTAATTTTGTCGAATGATGCCGTTTTGTTTGACCTAAAACAAACACAATCGTAGTAAAAAAAAATGCGAAAAAATATACGCCAGAGATCAATGCAAATAAAAATGGCAAAACCTAATGACTTGTTCGTAATACAATTGGACTTAAATTTACGGACGGTTAGTAGATAATAGTGGATCTTTCTAATAATTTCCACGCGATATGTTCGTGGCGTAGTACGTAAGCAACGATATTCGCTGGTCTCAAAGATTAGCTGAGTATACCATTAGCAAATATTTTAGTTTACCATTGTTAGGATTGCTGAGATTTGCTATTTAACAACCCGTAATTTACCTAATTTTCTCGGTTACCTTTCTTCAGGTCAAAAACATGTTCGAAATACCAAAATGAGAACTCCTTAATAAACTGCTCTATCTGATACACCTCGGTTAAACATATGTTGTAAGAACATTTTTTTTGTAAGTTTACAAAACATTTATTCAAAAATTTTAAAAAAATTTCACAACTTATCATAAAATATATGTTTAAGGTAGTCAGAAAGGTCACTTATTCTGTATTGGCGTATTTCCGAACAGTCATGCCAATTTCAGGATACTTTTTCGTTTTTGTAGTGCAGGCTATTTTTTATGAAGTGTTTTTGAAAACGTAATATAGTAAAATTTCAAATATGTATGTATGCGTATAAAGTAACCAGGTGCTGGAATTTTTTGTGACATCAATTACTTCAGACATTTATGTAAAAAGTAACACGGTGCCATTTTTTTATTAAATGAAACACAGTAGGAACGATACATTCAATTAATTCTAATATAACATCAAGAAAATAAATCACTTGAAATAGTTGCTTACTGAGAAATGTTTTAACAATTAGTTTGCAAAAGTATAAATAATTTACAGATTGTTGGCTTTTATTCCATCGCGATGTCTTGTTTCAGTTATATCGACTATACATCTGTATCTTGTTAGAATTAATCGTGTTTAGAAAGAACAGGAAGGGAGGGACGTTACCAAGACTAATGCATCCCTATTATGTAGCCTTCAGCGCTGTCGGTCGTACTTGTCGCTAAGACATCATGCTTGCCTATCAAGGAAGCTGAACCGGTTATATCTGTCGTGGGGTGACTCGATGTACAGAACAGAGTTGATACTGCAAGTGCTTCAGAACACTTCAATTGCAAAAACCTGTCGTTACAACTATCTTCCTCGTGTGATTTGCGGTAGAACCCAGAGATATAAAATTCTTTTCACCGAGCGGGCTCTGCTATTGGGGTAGTAAGTAAGGCGTATTACTCTCTTGACGACTCTACTATCATACACTTGCTAGAGTACCCACCACACGCAGAATGCCAAAGCGGGATAGTTGGAATCCAAAAGTGGTTACCAGCAGCAAGTCGCAATCATAGCCGCTGTGCTATAAAAAAAGGTTTGAAATATTGTGCGTATAGAAAAAAAAAAAAAGAACCGAGCTAGGCCATTAGAGACTTTCACACACAACTGTCCACAAGGACAGGAACTGGGAGCGAAATCGGCCTTGGCTTTTGTTAGGGAACTGTCCCATTGATTTCGGAACTGTAAAACGTACGATTGCATTAGAAAGGAAACAGGTTCGATTCTTGGCTCCGGCCATCCTGATTACGGTTTTTCCAGGGTTTTCCTGTCCCTACAATTTAATCAGCGCTCAACATCGAGGTCTTTAGCGCTGGTGAGAAGTGATACGATGTGAGTACGGAGCAGCACCAGAATAAAAGGGCGGGGAAAACGGGAGATCACATAGAAAATCCGCCGACCAGCGGCATCGTCCGGCACGATTCACACATGCGAGAATCCAAGGACCAACCCCACCGGGAATCGAACCCGGATCGCCTTTGGGGAGGCGAATGGTCTGACCGTTCGGCCACCGTGAAGTTTATACACGGCTATTGAGAGAGCTATCTGCTGAGGATAAGTGGTGTGTCATGCGGTTAAGGTGTCCGCCTGGCTGAACATATTTTGTACGTTCGAGGTCTAGAAGTGCGGAAGCGGTAAGGGCGACACAGTACGTGCACCACGTCTCAACCCAGCCTCTAGGCGTGCAGTCTTCTCGCCAACATCTTACCTCTATGAGACGTTCAGTGGTGATGCTATCATCTTATGATGCAATATCAAAGATAAAGTTGTATTGCACACGCCTATACCTTTTAAAAGATTTTGCGCCATGATTTTCATACCTATAAACACCCATTTGCGCAATTTTCGACACAGTAAAAATAAACTTTAGAAATGAATTGAGGATCCGAAATGGATATACACGAATGTAACGTTCTTTCAATAATATTTTAAAGCCGTCATTGCCCACACATGCTGAGGAGTTACCTAATAAATTTGTAACGGTAGAAGATTTGCACGCTGTTCGGCCACCTTAAGAAACACGCCAGTAAACTTCGAAACATTATTGGATTGAGTAACACCCATAAGTCAGGGCCAGGACACGGTTATATAGGAAGCTATATCGTCTAGGACGAAGCGGTTTTTTTACGTAGGGCACACAGACATCTGCGGAACCACTGCCAGACTTCTGAAATATTTTCATCTTCAACATTCCTCGGTTATATGTACACTTTCTGTTTCTCTTCAGCAACGCCGAAACCTTAATTTCGCATCCCCCGAGGAATACATTCATTGCTGCCTGTTTCATATCCCTACAACCGCAATTAATACAAACTTGATTGCTTCAACGTTTGACCACTTCATCTTGTCAAATAAACAGAGCACAAAATGTTATAAACTAGCTTGCCTGCTATACTCTTCCAAACTGCACGTGGAAAATGCAGCAATGGAGGCTGTAGAATGGGCGAGTTAACTGTTACATGTGCAGGGAGGCTGGCTTATCGTGGGAAGCCTGACTGTTGCTAGGCTTCAAAGTATAGACTGGATTCAGTTTCTTGGACGTACTCCATTGCAAATTGAATGGCTGTCAAAGAAAACTAAACAAATAAAAGTATAGTCTGTACAGTTTAAGTTTGCCTGATTTGGATTTTTTTCTAAGAAAATGAATTAGTAAACAGGATTGCAGTGATTGTTTTTCCAGCAAATAAGAACGGTGAAAGTCAACACAAAGTTGTGTTAAACTTAAAAAATCTTTCTGATTTCTTCCATTCGGAGCTGCCAGGCCTCATTCTCAGAAGAGAAGTGTCAAAATCAGGCAAACGTAAACTGCATAGACTATAGCGTGCTTATGTCCAACGTTCCTCTCGCGTTATTCGTGGGTCAGATTAGACTGGACCAATTGTGCACTACTTCTGAACGTTTGTAATTCATCTGTACACAGCTCAACCGTACTACCTAACCGTATTGTATCGTAGAGGGCGGACAAGTGACCGAAAAATCAATCATAATAGTTTAAAAGGGATTATACATTATAAAACACGTTTAGTCAGTGTATAAAAAAATTACTTTATGATGAACGTAATAATAACATATTTTGTACAAATATACATTATTTACCGACGGTAGCAGTCTCGTCGATCCAGATGTCTTAATTTTTCAAAGTCAAGTCATTTGAGGAATTATATTCCATTTTTCTCTACATATTTTATTTGATGATATACACAAGTGTGAAAACTTAGGTTTATTAATTTCTTCTGAAATTGAAAATTTCATTGGAACAGTTCTAGGTACGGGACCTTAAGCAAAAGCTTATTTTTAGCTGAGCTATGTGTACGTAATCACTAACTATCTTCTCGTTTCTGTAAACAGTTTGCAGTAAGACATTACTCTCATTCTTTGTAAGAGCAGCTGAACGAGTGTCAGTGTGCCACGTGGTGTCCAGTAATATGTAGAAACTAGCTTGGGCAAGCTTTTCACCAATTTCTTTATTCCATGAGAGAATTACTTTAAATATAATCGATTTCAATGCAAAATTGGAACGGTTTCGGACTTGTAAATTGTATATAGATGTATGAAGAAAGGGATATATATTTTCAATTTCCCGCTCCTGGGATGCTGGGAGTGGCAATATTGTTTGTGAGAGTTGGCGGCCTTGTCGCTGCCACTACTTCGGTTGGCGTCCCTGTTGCAGCCAACAAAGACAGTCACAAAACAAACATGGCGGTGATTGATTGCGTCGGTGAATTGTCCGTTTGATCGTTTGAAATCCAAATGTATATGTTACATCCAAAATCTTACAGTCCACTTGTTAATTATGTAACAGGAATGTTCAACAATATATCTGTCTTCATGCCAGAGTACACGTAATTATAGTAAATGTTTTATTTCGCCTTAGGAATCGAAATCTCGCATTGTAAAATTCTTTGCAAACAACTTTTTCGCCGTCATGTGATACAGTAATTTGATGCAGTTATCATGACCAATACGTCATGCTGAACACAACCGTTGCTCTTTGTGCAAGTGTCCAGAACCTACCGTTTACTTTAAAAACACACACAAAGGCAAGTGATGACGGGAAAACGCCTAGTGTTAGGCAATATTTCATACACGCATGTAGTAAACGTGTCTACTAAAGCACAAGTTCAACGTGACAGACTACGTGTGACTGGTATTGCCTACATATCAGGCATTTTCACTTCGCAGCTAACATATCTGTGTTGGGTTATAAAGGAATCTGTAAGTTCTGTATACTTGCAACACGAGCACTGAGTACGAAAACAGCCGTGGAGAGAGAAAATGCATCGCTATCATTTATAAGTATTTGAATATGTGTGTGACGATAAATATATTCTGCAATTAACAGCATCTATTTCCATCTGAAACGATTATGCATATGTTAATTCACAATTGTTCACAAAACTATCTCGCTGTGAATTTAATGTGCAAAAATTCAACCAGTAACACAGATGTAATTGATTTTCATATAAATACTTGTCAGTTATCAATAGTAAGTACAAAATAATACGTTCACTCGTCTTTGTTGGCCTGTGATGAGACAATTAAATACATAAATGTGTTCTATATATCTCGAGACTAATTGTAGTCATTACTTCATGCACGTTTTAATTTTTATCTTTCCTTAATGTTTCTAGGAGAAGAAAGAAAGTAATCTTAATCTGTACATTATATAATTATTATTCTCTTTCTCTCTCTCTGTATATATATATATATATATATATATATATATATATATATATATATATATATATATATATGCTATATACACACACGCGTGTGTGTAAATCGTTGGAACCAGATAGGAGTGTCATAGTGTATTTATTATTTACCAGGCTATATTAGTCATTTGTTTCGTTATATATAGACTCGTTCATGTAATTTTACAAATAAAAATTAAAGATGCTAATTTGGCTCGCAAGGCATGCCAGTGTATAGAGAATAGTTTTGAAGGATGCGAGGGGAATATCATGGAAGGCATAAGGGAGTAGTGCGGTGTGATGTGCTTATGTTTGCTCAAATTCGAATTTTATATCCAGAGTTCGATGACGCGATCCCAAGGTCTATTTGTGACCCGGTGGTGGAGGAGGGGGAACGGCATGCTTTGTGGGTCATTATTTTCAAATTTAATTATCTAATATATTCAACACTGGTTTAATATACTTCGTTCCTTGGACACGGTAGTAGGCAAATAAACACAGGATGTTTAGCTCTAGTCGTTCACTGTATATTTTATATGCTTTATTTATTGGAGAAAATAACACATTGGAGTATAAATCGTTGTTACTATGTAGGAGTAACATGGTTTATTATATGAAAGACAATTTATATTTATTTTATATCGACTTTAATCATTTATTCAATATCATTTTCATTTGTATTTCCTTACTTTCTGGAATAAAATTTTAGGCATACGTATATAAAAATTGATGAAGCTAGATAGACTAGAAGGGGATGACATTGGAGACTAAGATGTGGCATCGCTGTAAAACATTTGAAGATACTGAGCTGTGAGAGAGTAAAAAATGGGACACTGGCATAGAATCGACAGTATTAAATGATCGATGATAAGAGTATAAAAAATGACATTCTGTAAAATATTTTAGGCGATAAATGGTGAGAGAGATGGAATGACATAGCATGAAGAAACTAAAATATACCAGCCAATACCTGCTGGAATGACAGAGCTTAAGATAAAATCCTGGCAAATTTCCTAAAATAATTAATGAAGGAACGATATGGCCAGATATTTGTAAGCAAATATGCTTGAAGAAATTTTATAGAATTCAATAGCGAATATTCTAGTTCACAAGATGGTGACCAAGATGTCAGCCAAGATGTGGCAAATATTTTAGAAACTAAGCTCTGAAATGAAATTAGAAAATGAGCATTATTTACATTTATTCCAGAACGAATGATAGAACATGTATATTATAGACATTAATGTCAGAAGAATGACAAACAACAAAATTCAAAATGACGTTCAAGTAGGCAACCAATATACCTAACAGTTTCAATCAAACCAATAAAAATGAGTTATTGAGTGATTTAAGAAGACAATGGGGAATTATTGATATGCGAGCAAGTTGGCTGGAATGATGGAGCAGTAGAAGGAGAATTGCGGAGATTTTTAGTGATAAAGGAAAACTTTGAGGGGGAAAATGGAGATTTTAAAGAAAGAAAAACATTTTTGAGTGAAAAAGCGGAAAAATGGTGGCTGAAAACAAGATGACGAACAAATTGACGGCCAACATCAGTGTCACTGTTCCGGAACTTACTAAACCCTACTACTTCCATTTGCAGAATATACCATCTCCAAGTAGTATAGGAATCCCCGGCTGACACCATCTCTCACGTTTTCCACTTATTTTATATAAGAAGATAGCCGTATACCACAGCCGAAGCCGTTTGCAATTGCTTTCTCACTAAGACTACATTGGATTTGTTGACAATCAACTAAATCACTTATCATAGCGCCTCAACCATCTTCCTTCTGTTTCTTCTGCTGCCTTCTAAACCATCTAATCTCCTCCTCCAGACAATCATCACGTCACCTCTGAAACGAATTTCTCGTCCTTCAGCAATCTTATCGCTGGTTTCCAGCCATCCTGTCACCATCTAGCTACCGTAGCCTTATAGACATGTTTGTCACCTCAACACTAGGACTGTTTTGTGTTTCCCGTCATTAATATTTGTTTTCATTGAAAAGAAGTTATCGAAGGCTATATTATTATTAGAAATTTTAATTGTTTTGTTCCTATACTTTATCTAATCAGCATCGTCAATATAACCAGTTGCATATCTATCATTTACATGTTTTATGTTGATGGGGCGACTGATAAATCGAACAAATATAAGGAAGCATGTATATTATATTCCACCACAAATAATACCTACATTTACGTTAAATTACAAAAGAAATACGTTTCAAAATTCAGTTTTGTTTGTTTGACAATTTTTTTTCTGTGAAAATATTATTCATGGCATTATAACAAAATACGTTTTCAACTTGATAAAGGTTTGGATGAGTATTCTATTGTTTCAAAATTAATTTGTCACTCAATATTTAAATTGCTTACTGCCATCTTAAATTAGCAGTCATTGCTCTTGCAAAACAATAAGAAAGGGCTAAGAGGGTTTGGGGAGAAAGGGGGATATATTGCCAGTATTTGATTTGAAAAAATAAATTGTAACTGTATAACATTTAAGTTAGTTGTTTTCACCTAATGTATGCTAAAAATAATTATTCTAATTACTGAAAAATTACTCTAGTTAGTGTACAATCTCATGAAATTTTACGAGCGACTAAGACACCGATCAGAACTCTACTTTACAGTGTACATATACTCCGAGGAATTCGTGAGTCAAATAAGTGGTAAACTACGAGAAATAATTAGGGTACCTACCTATTTATTCACAAATTATTAGAATGGAAATGCATTTTGCAGGCCGCCCACATCTAAAATAAACGTTTTACTGACAGCACACATACGTATTGAGAAGACATAACATCAGTGCTGTATAATAAATACGTAATTGACTTCTCGAGTATACGGAAACTCACTGATAATCTTAACGACGTACAGCAATTTTCTGCAAATTTCCAGTTATCAATCGTTGATATTATCAGAGTGGATCTATAAAATACAGTAATTTACCGATACCAGCCCCGTGCTAACATTCCATTCCTTTCTTCTCGACTTTCAGCTGTTCGTCAAACAATCTACTAAACACCTTTGAAAATTTTTTCCATCAATTTAATCAATTTTCCAGTACAATTTTCGACAGCTTCCAGTTTTCTTTCTCAGAATACCTTGTTCGGTAGAGCCAATTATCTATACATTTGTGTATGTTTAAGTAGTTGCGTGGATTAATGAACGATAAAATATTGCCAGGCAGGTTTTGTTGACCTAATAAGTGTTTTTCTTAGATACTAAATTCTGTGTCCCGTTATACAAAAAATTAGTTTTGTTGTGTTTACCAATGTTTTGTTAAGCTGACAGAAATTATGCGGTAACAAAACCACACACTATTACATTCTAAATGAATACATTTTTCGACGCCGCAATACCATCTAATGTGCATTTCGTTGTTTCCCATCTGTTTGATTTCAAATTCGCAGCTACCTCATCACCTCATTTCTACCTTCTCACTAGCACATTAAAGAAACATCTACGACATTTGCTAGTCTTCATATTGGTACCATCAAGCATCATAACATAACTTTCCACTAAAATATGTTTGCCTTTCAGCCTCCCTCTAAATACCTTACCCCCTTCCTCGGGTCCCTTTCTTACAGTGATCTTGTCAACTTTAAGAAAAATTAGCACATCTTTTTCTGACTGTCTTCCAAACACTTACTCTCGTCTTGTTACCTTTAAACAGTGTTTCAATTATCTTTCAAAAGTTGTCTCACCACCATCTTTCAGCAGTCACCTTTCAATAATAGTCCGGTAGCCTTCTAGTAGTCTTTCTGTCCACATTCCATATTATATCTTCCGTAGTCTCTTAATACGCTTCACATGCTTCCTAGTAGTCTTTTTATCATCCACACAACTGTATTTCTCCACCTTCTAACATTTTCTTTATTACCTGCCAGAATATATCTTGTCACTTTAAGACATTCATATCTTATCAAAATTACACTGCATTTCGTCATTCAACTTTTAGTAATAATCTCATCTCCTAAAAATAATTGCACCTATAATACCTTCAAACAGTCTTCCTCCTGGCTATTTTATTAGTACTATCCAATCGTACAAACACTTCTATCTGATATCCTAATAACTTTCTTATTATTACATTTTAGCCACATTTATGTCATCTCCTAATTATTCTACAATCTACATACAACCTTCCAGTTTCCACCTCGTTACCTTTCGGTCCTTGCAACAGTCTTAACAAATTAAGTATTTAAGTTTCCTTCATCATTGCATTCTGTCGCTACTGATAGTGCTCCATACGCAACTCCAAATTATGCTCACGAGCTTCACAACCTTGCCGATGAGCGTTCGCCAGATTTCTCCAATCCAAACTTCCTCTTTCAACTGTCTACCCCTCCTCCCCATTCCTCGAAATTGTTTCTTTACTTTCCAGTTATCAACTTATCACCTTCCTTCAGTGTTCCCTTATTTTACAGTTTTTCATTTATCTTCCAACAATACCTCCTTACTAAGATCTCCACATCACCTTCCAACAATCTTCTCGATACTTTTGAAAATCATTATCTACGTAGCCGTTTAAATTTTCTCGTCCGTACGTTCACATCGTTCCAACCTACCCATTATCTTGTCAGACACTTCTTTCTGGGATGAAGACAATATTCTTATTTCCGTAGGTTGCTTAGGCATTGCGCTGTAAGACTGTTTACTTGCTACAGAAGTACCGTTAGAGGTTAGGTCAAGTAGCATTGGTACTCTAAACAAATGTAATCTTCCCCGGCGAATGTTAGAAAAGTTTTTTCAAAGTGCAATCTAAAAATCAGAGTTCAAATATTAGTGTTCGGTTACCTATATGTCCATCGACATGAGGCTCATACTATTACACTTGATCCATGCATATTTCATATGTTTTTTACTGAAGTAAATTAAGTAGTACTGAGACATTTACAATATAATCAGTTACAATTCCTTTCAAATACTGGTACGTCAAGCAATATACTCCATTGTGAATGGGTACGTATTATCCCCAAAACGGCGATTCTTATTTAGCACAAGTAGGCTATATGTAGTATACATACATTATTGCTTGAGAGAATGCCTTTAATATTTTTTAAAAAGTAATTTCATCAGTCCGCCCACGACTTTGCCCGCGTGTATTACTCGTAGTAGCTAATGTTTAATTTCATTGAAATACGTCTTCGTGCACCATATTTGTAGCCCGGCTATCAAGTATTAGAACAACCATGTTGCTGGTTGAACTTACTCTACAGCAGGCTAAGTTGCTATAACTGCCCATGCGAAAAGCAGCAGTCCTAAGACTGTGCCTGCTAATTACAGCGACTTTCCCTGAACGTTGCTTATTGTCACCGCAAAATTGATCTTGAGAAGAAATTATAAGTATCTTAAATGTAAGACAGAAATATAATGATACTAACGTATATGTGATATGACAAATTATTTCCCCCGTGCCGCCAGTTACATTCTTTTTGCAAAATAATCACTTGAATCCTAGTGCCAATATGGAGTTTCGGCGGATTATGGCATAGCAGAAACATTACTGGTGCCACAACCTTGAGGTTAATTTTTTAAGATGATATACGTAGGCTAATGCTTTCAAATAAACTTCAGTGGGCAGCGAGTGGACTACCCAGTCTTGCTTCTCATCCAAATGGCACTTATTTTATCAGCCTTGCAGTTCTTAAGTGACACAATTGCATATCTGCGTACCCTTCACGGATTTCCAGCCTAGAACCTCTCGAACCATAGTCTGAAGTGGCAAGCAACTGCGCCACGTAACGTCGAAAGTATTTGTGGAAACAAATAAAATATTTTTTCCTCACTGGTCCTACTTGCTTTTCTGACTGTCTCGAAAGATTACAAAATTAGTTTTACCCTAGCAATTAAGTTAATATATACAGTACATAAAACTTACGTAATATTTTAGACTATTTACGTAAAATCATTCTCAAGCAAACAACATCTCGATATCTCAACTGGTAGACATCACAGGCTAATCGAAAGTAAATGTTATGCCTCTTCACCCATTAACGACCCGAATTTTTTATATTATTAATTTCCCATTTATGATATTTGTATGGTTTTCCAATTGAAGTGAAAATCACGACGATAGCCCGTAGAGTCAAAACTATATCGACAATTCATTAATAAACATATATCCCACTTTTACTTTTACATACCAGAGAGTTCAAAATAATAATTTAAAAAGGTTACATATTTTACTGCCATTTACGTAAACATCAGCATGTAGCGAAAAGCATGCAGCACTATATCTAGACGAGCTGAACCGCTATCACATTACAAGTATTTTAATCCACAAAGTAACTAAATTTCGAGAGAAATGAACTCTTGAACAACATTTTAGGCTATTTTATGGTGCCTTTAGACGTGAAAAATACGACGATAGCCCGCTGGGGTCAAGATATAAGTATAGACGACTCTGTGAAAACATTTTTCACCGTTTTTCATCTCCTTAGGTGTCGAAATTCAAGTAAACATCATTCTTAAGTGTGTTCCAGAGGAAAACAATAATAATTTTATATTTGTATAAAACTGTTAGTTTTGCAGACGTTACTTGTGAGTACATCATCCTCTTACAAAAAAAAATTACCTCAGCCAGTTTTCACAAAATTACATTTCAAAGTTAACATTTAGATGTTTGTAGTTCACACACCCCTCGAAAACCAACCAACAAAATGAAACGAAATAATTTACAATAAAAGTATATGTGACTCGGTAGGACTTTACGCATGTAAAAACCCAATCAAAAAAAGTATTTTTTTTTTAAATTTTTTGCTACTTTAAGAAATTTTATTTAAATACAAAGCCTAGCCCGTGACATGTACTTTTATTGTGAATTATTTCGTTTCATTACGTTGATTGGTTTTCGAGGGGTGTATGAACTAAAAACATGCAAATTTTGACTTTGAAATGCCATTATGGGAAAACTGATTGAGGTTTTTTTTTGTTTGTTAGAGGATAATGTACTCCCAGATAACGTGTGATAAACTAACACTGGTCCATACATATATAAAATTATGATTATTTCCGTCTGGAACGCCTTTTAAGTAAAAAGAAACAGTTCTCACATCTAGAGGAACTAACAATGTTGTATGGACATAGGTCCGAAAACACACCGTTCCTGTTCTACAGTTGGCAACACATGATGCACAGTTCATAACGCGGGCTGGATCATGTTTCTGTGGGATACAATTAATACAGTACTGTACATTGTACACTAATCCGCTAGGACACTAACTCATAAATAGTAGGAATAACTGTGAAAACAACAGCGCGCTATGGATAGTACGTCATGTATACGAACTACAGTGCAGAAACGGACCTATGTCAATATAATTTTTTTGTGTTCCTCTAGATGTGAGAATTGTTCCCCCTAAATATTGACATGCAGTTTTGCAACAACCCGAATAAGAGTTCAACTTGGACGATATATCTCGACTATGAATTGAAAATCCATTTACCCTTTTTAAATACACTTTTTTAAAGGCTTGAATTTGGGAAAATTGAAACGGGAAAGAGCCGCGGTTGGTGCAGTGGCTAGGGCACTCGCCTCCCATTAACGAGATACGGGTTCGATTCCCGGCGGGGTCGGTCCCCGGATTTTTACATGAGGGAATCGTTCCGAACGATGTCACTGGTCGGCAGGTTTTCTCGATGATCTTCCGTTTTCTCCACCCCTTCATTCCGGCGCTGCTCCATACTCACATCATGTCACCCCTCACAAGCGCTAAAGACCTAGTTGTGAGTGCTGACCAAAACTCTTCATTTACTGGAATGGAATTCTGGGTATGTAGGCCTACATAAGCATTATCCTGAAGCAAAGAGCAATTCGATATCTCGAATGGTTCATCTGATATTGAGAAATAATTGAATACACGTTTGACATATTTTCTCTCCCTAAATTATCGAATTTGTAAACATCTTAAAATAACATCTTAGGCATTTATAGAAAGATCCAATATACGTAAAAATCACGATAGCCCATTTGGTTGGATATATATAATAAAAACTCATTAAAACCACATTTTCTACCATTTTCACTACTTGGGAGTCAAATTTCGAAAAATCCTAAGATACTTTTCGGAACTTACGTGAGTATCATTCGGAAGCAAAATCAACTCTGTTTCTCGAAATTTTCTCACATATCGAGGAATAATCAAAATCAAATTTCATGTCATTTCTCTCACTTAATAGTCGAATTTCGAAAAATCTTAAATTGACTAATATATCTACATTTTTATTAGCGTGCAAATGAAGTAAAAATCACTACGATAGCCTATCGGATTCGAGCTATATCGACTGTTCATGGAAAACACATTTCAACCACTTCGAGGTCAACTTTTGAAAGAAATGGAAAAAAAAAGTCCTTCTTAATGCTCATCTACGTTCTGAGAAGATACAACCCTCAAAATTTCACGCATTTAATGTCCAGCAGTTTGGGCTGTGACTTGATATATCAGTCAGTGTTTCCTTTTATGAAGAAATGTAACTGAATAAAAAAGTTTCATTATTTTAATTTTGGGAGTTCACACGTAAAACTGATTAACATTGAATTCCTAACTGAAGGACATAATTTTGCTAATTTAACAAGTAACCTTCGCCCGAAAACGTTGGCAACTACTGAATCATCCAATATTTCCATTAACTGCTGTTTCTATGAAGTCAAAATATTTATAACTCAACGCTGGACCCTAAATTAATATCAAATTTTTATCTACTTATGACGTAAGCACTGTAAGCGACTGTTTTTAAAGTATGCCAAAACTGAAACGAAATGTAAACATCTTGGCAGATTTTCCTACCGATGAGCGAAGTGAGTTGGACAAAACATTTTTAAACCCCATGCGGAAAAGATGAAAGCGTAACC
Source organism: Medauroidea extradentata (assembly GCA_003012365.1). Classification (NCBI taxonomy): domain Eukaryota; kingdom Metazoa; phylum Arthropoda; class Insecta; order Phasmatodea; family Phasmatidae; genus Medauroidea; species Medauroidea extradentata. The sequence continues at coordinate 19,649 of PNEQ01013092.1, forward strand.
TTGGATTCTAATAAGAGAATGAATATCCTTTATGAAAATTGTCTGATGAGCTATAAAAGACCAGTCTTCAACAATGTTCATATGGGCAAGTATAACCCACACTTTCCATATAGTAGCGAGCAGAAAATAATTTTTACAAGTTATTTCAAAAGATTTGGTTCGTAACAATACCATTTTTTTGCATTGTGTTTAGATATTTGCAGTGTAGTTTAAATTTATCAACTTATAAGATGGTTGCATTCTTCATACAACAAACAGAACAGTAACACCTAACACAATGTGTCTGATGCCAATACTCTAGATTAGTTATTACTACTCTGGTATTCTAAAACAGACATGTTAATTTATTGAGGTTTTCAATTTACAATTAACATGTATATAAGTAGAATATGTATTGATACTGCTTACACCACTGCATACATTATAATATTGATATGTTCGTTAATTTATGTTAGTGAACATTTCAAGAGGTCATAAAATAGTATACAAAATTTAACTAAAAGCTATTTCTCAGACAAAATGCAGTAGAGCTTTAAGAATTAAAATTCTTCAAACTTGGCACAGAGAGGAGCTAAGTAAAGGAAAAGCGGCTCCGAGGAGACAAACACAAACAGTGACAGGCTTGAATTTCCAAGATAAACTGACTGAAGAATTCTAAATGTTATTACAGTAAGCGAGAATAAATTACTACCCAGGATGTAAGTCCATGATTAGCATTTTAAACAGTACTTTGCGTTCGTTTGAGTACTGTTTTCCTAAGTTGATAATGAACGTTCCTTTCGGCGGGGAGCTACATCTTAAATGAGATCGAGGTATTCATATTGCCCATGCAGCTTTACTTCGTCCAATGTTACCACATCTTCTAAACATTCTCTGTCCCTCTACCTGTTTACTTTAAAACCTTGAGATAGATCCTCACAATCACTGGCATCAAGCGAGGGCTTAATGAATGTACTGCTCTATATTGCCAATTGGCCAATCTACAGTAAAAAAAAATTAATCTTCAATTCGTCACAGGGGAAGACGTGTAGGATAGTGAGGTAAGATTCCACTCGATGAAGTTCAATATTTTCCTCCAATTACTATATGTAGTGTCTTGTCATAGTTCAACTCCATGAGATAAATTACAAATTGGCATAATCATTAATACAACAAAAAACAGAGTGTGTAATTTTACACATTAATGGACTTTCTCGGTTGTTTGGTTAGTCGTCATAGCTAAGCACGGCTGCAGGCAAACTACGTAGCAGGTATGAAAATGAAATATATCGGGAAATCATATGAAGGGAATCTATACTTTACACATTATTGTTACAGATTTCATTCCCTTTTGAAACTGCATTGCAGTTAACTATAGTACATCCTAGTGAACTCTTCAACCAATAACAAACAAGCACTTCAGTATGTGATCTACAACGGAGCCCTGGTGCAGGCAAGGAAGGCGATAGTAGAGAAGTTAAATTAAATTACATGTGACTCGGTACCTATCGAACTTACATATATACCATCACTTACTCTTTTGTTTATCTCGGCGTGGTCCACATTGCTATAAGTAGTGAGAACATGAGGGGTCTGGGCAACTTGGAGCAAAACCTGCACAAGTGACAGTAGAATAGCACTGGCACCGCCCCCAGAGGATGGTTCCAGGCCATAGGCCCCGCCTTACCCTAGGAGAGGAAGTGTTGTGCGAGTGGCATTTGGTAAGAATAGTGCCTAAGCACCATGCTGGGGACTTAAAAGGGGAGGGGAAGTGTCATATGATTGGCTGCAGCAATTCTCCACTCCTGAGACACAACTCCTCTTCCTTCTGCCAGAGATGCTCTTAAGGCTCGGTATCAGTCACCAAATTCAATTATGTTATTTTTCACTCTTATGAAATTCTGAGAAGAAGAATGTAAAATGTGTTACTATAATATCAATTCTATTTAACTTGCGCTACAATAAAAGCATCGCAGTTTAACTTTTAACGCATACTTAAGTCGTAATCAGTCGAGCAAATTAATAATATAAAAAAAATTGCTCGGCTAATTACAACTTAAATATACATTAAAATGTCAACTGCGATGCTTTTATTGTAGCACAAGGTAAATAGAATTTATATTATAGTAACAAATTTCACAGTTTTATTCTCAGAGTTTCATAAGAGCGAAAAATAAAACTAATTCAATATGGTGACTGATGCCGAGCCTTAAGGCAAACCCCCTACCACAAGCTTGAGAAATAAACTCTATGCATACTTCCACCTCTTAGTCGCCCTTATGACATATCTCAGGTCCACAGGACAAACTCCCTCTCCCTTGTGACGTGCCCAGTGGTGAGGCGTGGGTTTTCTAGGTAGGGAAGCAGTTGGTGTAGGAACTGCCCAGGCATGCGTACGGGTCGTGAACTCACT
>PNEQ01013092.1:22140-39652 GCA_003012365.1 Medauroidea extradentata
GGGGGGGGGGGGGGGGGGGGGGGGGGGGGGATGTAGAGTGAAGTGTCGGATTAGAAGTGGATTTAGAGAACATACTTCTGTAAGTTAGGTAAGATTTTCATTTTTTTCGCTGGCCATTGTAAATGTTATCCGCCATCGTAGATACAGTAATCTATTGGCGTAGGATTTAGAATGAAGGGAATTTCTCTCTGCAGCTAGTGTAATTATTCAAATGTTGGTGGTACTCTCTGGTGATATGCTGCATTGTCGGTTTGACAATACTGTTAAAAATGATGCCTCGTACTGTTTGGTGATATGCTGCATTGTCAGTTTGGCAGTACTGCAAAGAATGATGGGCGCATACTGTTTACTAACAGACATACACACGTGGTGCATTGACAGTCAGGTTGAATTTTTTTTTTACTTTATAATATATGTAATATATATTTATACTATAATATTTATGAATTGTCAGCATCTTCTATTTACTGTTTCCAAATTTTGTTTTTTCTGAGCAACTATAATTATTTCAAGTAAGAAATTGTTGGTAATGTACTTTCATGGTGTGTACTCCTTGCATATGTTGTACTCTGCAAGGATTTTACCATTTTCCCGACCCATTTATTATTAAGGAAAACGGCAGAAGTGTTTTGGACACAGACTATAGTATTACTTCCACCATGCGACTCGTCAATGCCGCAACTAGAAATACAGAAGAAATTGAGGTTACAAATGTTTGATATGACCTGAAATGGTCTGCCTGTAGCATTACCTACAAATATATAGGCAAAGTTGGGGACAACGTATTATACAGATATACCTCAGTGTTTGTCCTGGGATGAGGGCAGGAGAAGATATTATGTAGCGTGTGTTCACCTGACATTAAAATTGTAGTCACGAAATTTGATTTCCAGTAAACTGGATTTTGTAAACTTGTAGATATATACCAAGATAAATTACATACATGTTATAAATGTTACTGCTGCACTCTGTGCAGATCAGGCTCGTTGAAAGAATTCGGTACTGATATGATGTTTGCTTGTTTAAGAGTGTTATCGAAGTTTGAGAGACAGTTGTATTTCTTAAAGTCTTAACCTAATTCTATTGTAGTATAAATATGTGCTGTATGTTTTAAGACACAACAGAATTGGTTTTCTTCTGTATGTTACCTCAATCATATGTAATATAATTTAAAGTAGAAGTTTTTAAATTATAAGTATGTGTCATAAATGTATTTTTTTAAATGTTTATATATATTTTCAAATTATTCCTTCGTAAAAAGTTGTTTGTGAGTGAAGTTTCGAAGTATTACCTCTTCAAAAACAATAACATGTGTGTATATATCTCAAAATAATAAGTGTAAATATTAGTTTTTAAGTAGGTCGGCTTCCTCTTCAGTTCTTCAAAAGCAGGAACATGTGTCTTAAAATATTGTGTATATTTGTGTTGTTTCTGTAGATTAAAGTGAGAAAAAAATATGATTTAAAAGAATATGTGTTCTGTTATTTCAACACTCCCTATGTGCGAAATGAATATGTATGAGAACTTAAAACAAACTTTCAAGCTAAGATCCTGTAATAAAAAAAATCTCCATACTGTATTATTTGTGCAAGTCAACTAGAAAAAAAAATTAGAATAACTCTTAGGGATGTAAGCCTTCCAATATTGCAGCGTGTCTAGATGCCAATATCCAGAGTGTGGTGGGTTGCATGTCATCCAACTTCAGAAAAACGTTGTGCTAACAATCAAAGTTTTTAAACAAAATATATTTTTAGTGTAAAATATATTTATTAAGTCATATTCTTTAGATGAATTTTACACACATATTTTACTTTAAACTCTTCCAAGATTATCAGCTAATGTCTATTATGCAATATAACACTCAAAACGTTACCTACCAAAAGAAAACTCACAGGCACATCTGAACGAACACAATACTTTCTTGTTACACATACACATATCTACATATATTGAAGGAAAAAACTAGTATTCACTCTCATCGTGCTCGACGCTATCCAACGCCTCCATCTCCTGATCCTCTATAGCTACGAACAGGGCTGTTTTGGCTGCCTGGCATGTCTCCTGCTAGTGCCACAGTCACACTCATCTCCTGACGAACTGTCACTTCTGGTGTCGTAGACACTGGTATCCCCCTGTTAGCAGAGGTGTAGGGGTTCGAACAGGCCATAAGTCCTTCTACTCTGGTGTTGATGGAGGTGCAACCGCCTCTTCTTCCTTAATTGGAGCGATATGGTGGCGGCAGTGGAGGCAGCGATGGAGGTGGCGATGTCCCGATGGAGGGGGTGTGAGGGAACGAGTCGCCCACACAAGGCCCTCCTCCATCTCTTCCTACTCCAGACGAGGCTGCGGCGGGGCGGCATGTTCTCGTAATCCAGCTCAAAACACCGCCGACACCAGGTCCTTCTCCAGCTCCTACAGATGAGGCTTGTGGTGGAACGTATTCTCATGTTCTCATCGCTGTCCAGCTCAAAGTAGCACCGCTGTCGCTCCTGATGACTGTGGCCTTGATGACACCCTGGTGGAGGATGTATGAGGGGATGGGCCTGCCAGCGATGCTACTACACACACGTACATCACTCACATTTGAATGATATTCCAAAATTTGAAAAGAAAATATATACAGCCACGGCATGTATTTATGCATTGAAGAACTGTATTCTGACGAGACTTGCAATATTTAAAAGAAATGCAAGATATGGAACAAATTTAAGAAATTGGATTCTATCATGGAATGGTAGAGGGTTGAACATATTATGGACATATGCTAAGGGTAGTTCAGGAATGTTGTCTTAGGGGGTATGTCACAAGGGAGATGGGTTATGTCTTGTGAACCTGGAGTGTGTCTTAAGGGCGACTAAGGATTTAAAGTATGCATAGAGACTGTGTCTCAAGCTTGTGGTATGGATTATACCTTAAGGGCATCCGGAGCAGGAGGGAGATGGGGTATGTCTTAGGAGTGGGGAATTTCACTAGGCAATAACGTGACACTTCCTCTTCTCACCGAAGTCTCCATCATGGTGCTTAGGCACTATTCGTACCAAAAGTGTTCTCCAGTCAATCACACAATTCTCTACTTCCTTATTCTACCCCCCATAATGTCCTGTTTCTCTTCCACTCCCGGAACAGGGCTGGGTTTGAACCTATCAATCACTGCCCTCGTGGGTCTTAGGTAGTATTTACTATATTCGCATATCGTTTTCAAAACGAATTCAGTATTGAATCCATACTGAGCACGATACCCGTTTACATGCAAACTTTGGATCTGACTAGTAGATTTCAGTTCACTGGACGAATTTGCGTAAGTGGTAATGTTGGTAAAATTGGAATTATGTTAGCTCACATGAATTTAACAAAAAATACTGCCATCTGTTTATTTTTCATTCTGTTATATACTCATGTTTGACTATTTCTCGTATCCTGGTGATATTTAGTAAAGATAAATCTTCTTCTGTGGACCACACCTTCCTACCACTGCAACAAACACACACCTGTCAACCGAAAATCTGTAGTCCGAAGAAATAATGTGTGTTCATTTACTTTCGATTCGTTTTCAATACGATCCCTGTTTACATGTAAATTTACGCCCGACTCGAAGTGATACAATCCCGTTTTTTGGTGTAACGACCTTGAAACTCAATTCGCTTTGTATCGCTTTTACTTGGCTAATTTTCGAAACGGTGATTTTAAGCCAACATGAAAAAGTAGTAATTATTACCAAAAGGGTCCCAGCCAATAAGAAGACAGGACATGCTCCCTGCCTTCGCCCTTCCTGGAGACCTCCCTCGGCCAATCAATAGGCATAGCACTATTCTGTAAGGTGGTTCTAGTGCTATTCAAATGGCACTTGTGTCTGTTTCGCTCCAAATTTGCCCAGTCTCCATGTGCTCTCAACTACTCACTTCAGGCCGCAGCCCTGGTGCAAGCAACGATATAGAAATTACGTTGCATGTAGCTCCGTTTCTGTAGAACTTACATTATATGCTATCAATGCCTTCTTTGTTTATCTCGGCGAGACTCACATTGCAAAAAGATTTTTGGGCGTTGTTTAAAACTTTCCAAAAAACTGGAGAAATGAATTTTTTATTTTAAAAAACGCTCGAAAACATTGTTCCATAAATGCTTCATTTATCTGTATTCATGTAGCAATATACTATGCTTCTCAATGTAGCAAACGGTTTTTGTTCGAAAGTGATATCATTGAGAATGACAGAAATTGCCGAATATTATTTAACATTTAAATTCCTATCCTTGCTGATGCCACGACTCACAGGTAGGCATCATCCTTAAGAATGCTATTGATTTATTTTCAGTTTTTGAGTGATAACATTTATTCCAATTGTACTATCAAAAATTTCTCATCGACGAAGCATATGAAGTATTCTTGGTAAACGGCTAGGCATAAATAATAATGGAATTATTCATTAATTTGTCACCCAGAATCATTGGAGAATTCTTGAAAGTTAACCTATAATTCTCTTGCAATGATTCTGCATGACCAATTATTGAAAGATTCCATTATTATTTATGTCAAATAGTTTACAAAAGTTATATACTATGCTTTGACGAAGAGAACATTTTGATAATACAATTTGCAGCGAACTTGATAATTTTCCCAGTCTTTATTTTCGTATGTAAGAACTAGACAGATGTTTTTGTGCTATGGCCCGTATCTTCCCCTAGATAGTGAGAATGAGAGAGTTTGGTAAGCACTTGACGAGGTCTTTAGCGCTGGTGAGGAATGACACGAGTTGCGTATAGAGCGGCGTCGGAATGAAGGGCAGGGAAAACGGGAGATCCCCGAGAAAACCCGCCGACCAACGACATCGTCCGCCACGATTCCCACATGCGAAAATCCGGGGACCTACCCCGCCGGGAATCGAACCTTGATCACCTTAATGGGAGGTGCCGTGGCCCCTACTTCCCATACACAAACAAATGCAAAATCACTGCTACATCAAATGCTTGTTTGCTGTTTTTTTTTTTTTTTTTTTTTTCAAAAATGCGCTCGTCTTCTGTCCTTGTTTTGGAAGCTTATTATTTAGCTCTGATTCTGATTGGTGTAATATATATGTATATACATATGACATTCCTATGTTGCAGACTTTAATGCCTTAAAACCATGTATTTATTGTTTATTTGCAAATTGTATGAGCTGAAATAATGTTAGTGTATATTTACGCATGATATTTTATGTATATATTTTAAGTGTAGGGAAGGATGTGTGTAGTACCCTGTGGTATAAGAAGTTAATATATTCCTTGTGCCATGGAGGAGCTCGAAGCCTGAATACGTAAGAGCTTATGGGGAGAGTTCTTTGTGGGTCACCCGAGGAGACGATAATGTTCTTCGGCGTCGCTCGAGGCAGTGACGTTGCCCAGCGATGCCAGCAATTACTGTCACAGAGTGAGGACTCTGAGACGAGATCTTGCTCACAATCCTGGAGGCTGTGACCACGTCGGAGGCCTACGAGAAGAGGTATCGTTGGCAGTTTAGTTACTGAGGCAGGGTCAGTCAGCACCGTTTTAGTGGCACGGAAAGACTTACGTTAACAGTGTACTAACGCTTGATTGGACTGTGCTGAAGTCTGACTCTGTAGCAGAATGTCTACGGTAGTTAGTTGGTAGAAGTCTTCAGTAGCTGTAGTGTTTGGTATTTTATTTGCATTTCCTCCAATGGGGTTTTCGCAGTTGTTTCCCATTTCTGTACTGCTCAACGATAATTACATTGGTTATATTGTACTTTCTCCTAGCCATTTTCTTGTTCTAATAATGTCGCTACTCACCATGTAAATTCAATAGATTAGCATCGCAAAACTTGTCCCTTATCCATTTATCCTTCCCTGAGAGAATTGTGATACTAAATTTCCTGTCATTTTCTACGTCTGTGAGTTATTATTTAAATTTAGGGTTGTGTGTAGTTATATTTGGAGTATTCACATAGAAGTTGCGTGAAGCTAGTCGGCCGAGCCAGACGTTCATTTGTCGAGTCTCGTTGCTAATACCACCAATTTCGGGCAAACATCGAACCCCAGCCCTCAGCAAATATTACATTATAATAGTATATCACAGACTGGCCGCCCAACATAGGACCACATTTAATAAAATGACGTCCAATATATTACATTAGAATGGAAATATTTAAAATTGATTAACTGCAGAAGTAGCACAAATGTAAATGTATTGCAAGTGTAGCATAATTTTGTATAAAGTTGTTGCGTTTACGTGCGGTTAAGAATCGCACAAAAATAAGTTTGGTCAGCAAGTCCCTATTTTAAGCAGTATCGAAGAAATGTGTTACGTATTTCTGTTTAATATTTAATCAACATATATTTTATATCTATGTGCTGAGAATCAATTTAAGATTGTTACTTGTCCAGGCTGTCAAACGATGTGCATAGCTTCGTGAGATAACAGTTTATTCTAAAACTGATAAACGTGCTAACAAACAGAATGCGAAATGTGTATAGTTTGATCATTTCAAGTCCTGCAGATACTTTTTCGAAGCCGACAGTGGCGAAAAGCAGTGTTTTTGCGGTCTTGTTTAGGTAAGAGAAACTAAGTGGGAATTCTTGAATAATGATGTAGGCAAGCACAATACAATATACCTTTAATCCTACGGCACAAAATATTGGTGTAGTTACGAATGTCTCACAGAGGTGAGCCATCGCCGAGAAGACAGCACGCCGGTTCAGCGACTTGTGCCTAGAGGTGTTGGTCCTCTCTTGGGCGCCACAGATCTTACTTATCTTACTATAGATGGCTCGGGATAAAGTGAGCTCTCTAAAGTCCTATTAAATATATTTTTTCGGCGAATTCGTTTCTTTCCGCGCGTAACAGCTAACGATGGGAAATGTCTAACCTCTCTGGACACGTCATTTTATTGTGAGTGTAAGTAAAATTACACAGGCGGCAGAAAAAATATAGATTGATAAAAATGTTGAATAATTATGTAAAACACAATAATGTCGATTTCACGTGATTTTATTTCAGTACTGTTGTATTTAAATGGGAAAATATATGGCACTACATTCGGAAAATCGCTGCCAACCATACAAGAACTATTGTTAGCAAAATAATATATGCAGTAAAAGTTAGTTATATTTTTTTAGGGTTTAATTTTTAGTGCTCACTTAATCAATGCATGACGACCTACGCTGCTGTCATCGCCCACATATTATAGGTGCAGGATAAAACACCGAGCAGTCCAAACATGAATCTACGCATGGAGCGTAAGAAGGAACTTTCACTGAACAGTGTTACCAAATTATGCACGTAAAATGTCGTACAATATTTTGGAACTTACATTCTCGTCTCTAATTTAGCGCAGGATTCGTGTGGTGTGCTTATTTAGCGGTTGTTTCTGGACAACCTGTATAGGTAAACACAAATGTGTAAGAGGTCACGTGATGGGTGTAAAGTGGTACTACGGTAATATGTGATATTCGCGCATTTACAGCTGTAAATCGTGGAGTATATTCAGGGGGCCGCGGTGGCCGAATGGTCAAACCATTCGCCTCTCACCAGGTGATCTGGGTTCTATTCCCAGCGGGGTTGGTCCCCGGATTTTCGCATGTGATAATCGTGCCAGACGATGCCGCTTGTCGGTGGATTTTCTCGGCGATCGCCCATTTCCCCCGCCCCTTCAATCCGGTACTGCTCCATACTCACCTCATTTCACTCCCCACCAGCAAGTCCTGGATATTAAGTGCTGACCAAAATCGCTCACTCCAACTGTGACCGGAGGTGCAAGTGAAGAGTAGTTTTACTTGCTCTGTACCTGAGCTGCGTCGGTGTAAATAACAATTAGTGATTAAATCGAGGCCCAGGTGGCCTCAACAATAATAGCAACGAATTAAAAAAAGTACTTATGTGAAAATTACAACTTGGATAAGCTTGGACTCTATTACAGTAAACAACTGATCTAAAATATGAATATTTGTGTTTCAGAAAACCACGTAGCTTTTTTTTTACGGCCGGAAATATGAGTATTCGTAATGTTGCATAACGAAAGGATACACTGTGGAAACAAAAAAAAAAAAAAAAAAAAACAGGGCTCTTACATGCCGTTCATTGTAAATTAAGCACTCTTTTTAAGATCCGCTTAAAGTATATGTTGTGCATTGACATTTTTCGTGAACAATATGGCAATACAGCACAGAGTAAGAAGTTCCCTCTTGCGCTCCACAGATTTGGTATTATCACTGTTCCAGCAATCATATTATGGGCACAGGTTTAAAACCCAAGCGGTCCAAACATAATTCTATATTTACTCGATGTAACATACACAAAATAATATCTAAATGTGGGGCACAAGAGGGGACCATTTCCGCACTATGTTGCCACATTGTGTGCAGAAAATGTTGTATAACAGTTTGCCACAAACATTGTCTCTAATTTAGCCCAGAATTCACGTAGTGTGTTTCTGACACTGCAATTTCTTTATACCCTGTGTGTGTTGGTATTTATATACATATACATATATACAAGTAGGGGGAGCATGGGAGTTCTACTTCAACTGGCAGCAAAACTTGCATAACCTGCATTTGAATAGCATAACTCCCTCTCCTCCAGGTGGAGCAAGAGGCTGCGATTGCCTACAGGGCCATGAGGGGGCGTAGTCCTGTTGTCTGATTGGATGTAGGAGACTTTTGGAACGAATAGTATCGAAGTGTCATTAGGTCTGTGATTGGCTGAGGGCTTAGTCCCACCCAGGGGTAGTGGGGGAAGTGAGGGGAATGGACCCTGGTGGTACAGGTTATGCCTAAGTGCCTTGAGGGGGAAGTGATGTGATTGGATGTCTACCCCATCTCCTGTATCCTATGCTTGTATTAGCCTATATCTGCACCTTCCTCCCTTTGTCTTATATTGTAGCCTCTGTTCTTATGACATACCTCTCTAGCCTACCCCTATCCTGCCTTGAAGCATACCCCTGTAGCCACTCATTCCCCCTCCCACTACCTTATAACATACCCTCTAGCCTACCCCTGTGCTGCATTAAATAATACCTTTGTAGCCTCTCCTTCCCCTCCCTCACCTTATGATATACCCCTGCCCTGTATTAAAGCATACTACTGTAGCCTCTCCTTCCCCCTCCCTTTACCATATGACATACCCTGGACTCCCTCCCCTCTAGCCTGTCTCTACCTTCATCCCTCCATCCTTATAGCATAAGTTCTCTCCTGGCTATCCTTGTCTACTCCTCCCTCTCCTCCAGCCTATGCTTGTACTACTTCTGGCATACCCCCTCCCTTTACCTTATGCCATATCCCTCCCCTCTAGCTTCCCTAATCCTTTCCCTCTGGCCTATCCTTAATGCTAACATACCGTATCCCCCTCCCTCTACCTAAAATGATAGTCCACCTCTCTACCTTACAACATACCTCTCCCTGCCAATCCTTGTACTGCTCCCCTCCCTCTGTCATACCCCTTCTGCATAATCTTAATATTACACAAGTTTTAGCAATACCCCCTCCTGCCTATCTCCACCCCTCTCTCTCCTACCCTGCTGGCTCAGCTAAGACGACCTCTCCTTAATATAAAAGAATATGTATTCCTTTATTTCAAGATGATGTAATTACTATGTACGGAAATGCAAACTAAGAATTTGTTGTTAAGGAAAAACACTCTATTCACTGTAGTATAGTGTGCAAAGCAGAAACGAAAATTAAAAAAAAAATTCTTAATGCCAGACGTACGCCTGCCAGCAGTGCAGAGCGTCTACATTCCAAACAGTAGTGTCTGGCAGGATAAATGGCACCCCACATCAGGCAAAATGTTAACATTCAACAATTGTAACATTCAACAATTGTAAATTAAAACATATTATATTCTATAGTAAAATGCATTTATCACATTATACGTTAAGATCCCATATTTTAACTTAAAATAGACCACATAATATTCACTAGGTAAGATATATGAAACAACTTTACAAAATACAGGAAGGATATTACCTACCGAAGAAAACTCGCAGTATCACTTTCGCTAGCACTGTAATATTCTATTAAACATACATGTACACAAACAAAACAACAAAAACTAATCACTTAAGCTGTCTTCCTCGGAGCTATCCAGTGACTCCACGCCAATGTCCTCTAAGGCCCCGAGGTGGGCAGCACCAGCCGCATGGCAGGCCTCCTGCCAACTTTGCACCGAGATGTGCATGGCCAAATGGCGCCACTGCGCTGTTCGCGCCGACGACGCCCTGCTTACAGGGGAGTGGGAGGAGGTTATGTCCCACTCTGAAACGATGGGATGGCATCGGCGACAGCCTCCCAACTTGGAGCGAGTGTGTACTCACTTCAGGGATGGGATGGGGGGGGGGGCGGCGGGCTCTGCAGTGGCAGCAGTGACAGAGGTGGTGGTGGGCTGTGCAGTGGTGCCAGAGGTGGTGGTGGTGGTGGGCTCGGAGGCGGCAGTGGTGGTTGGTGGTGGAACCCATCAAAGTTTTCTCACCACCCCATTACTAACAGTTCCAACATGCTGACTGTTCCAACAGTGGGTTGTCCTCCATGTTGAAAAGACTCTGTCTTTCGTGTCATATACGACACGTGTATATATAGCCTATATACAACTCGTGACAACAGGCTAAGTTAGCACATGCGTAGGGCTAGGAGAAGCACAGAAATAGGTAGCTCCAATAGAAGCATTCGGTGAAGATGTATGTATGTCACCCTAAGAGGCAAGTTCAGGACGAAGAGTTGAAGGGATTAGGTTCTGTAGATATTAAAGTCCACAATGATGTGTCCCTTTCTTTATGAGTGTCGACAAAGTCAAGGTCTGGGTTGACGTGACACATACATAATGAGTGGCGGGCGGGCGACATTGCCTCTAAATGACATGCGAAGCGGCCTGTCGGGTCGACCAAACCAAGAGGTAAAAAAAAGTAAAATAAAAAATTTTAAGGAAGCCCGACAGAAAATAACTCTAAAAAATAAAATTTCTTTCTTTGACATTTAACTTTATTAAAAGTACCTATTAATATTTTGATGATGAGCATCATCAAGTGAGGGGATCGCTATATGAAGAAGTACAATTGGTTCTAGCACAACAGTTGCGAATAAACACGTACTGTATGCTGTGTGTATTTTGTTAGTGTGTAGTTACGATGCTAGCAAAACAAGTACCATACATTTGTGGGTGAGGACGGTATGGAGCATCTTGTGGCTAAGCATATCAAGCTGAAAAAGTATGTGTGTAATTTACAAGGTGCATGTAGGTAAGAAGGTGCTGACTGCGGCCGATAGGGTCCGGCTCGCGAGTCAGACGAAATGTCACATTTGCAAGAAAGGACTTGCATAATTCTTTAGAACAAATTGTACTTGATCACGACCACCTGACAGATGAACTTAAGAGGATATACGCGCACAACAAGTACAATTTACTGTTCTGTCTTGCAAAGAATCAGCTCGTAGTTCTTTTTCACAACATGCAAAATTATGATGGTCATTTTCTCGTTCGCCTGCTGGCCTCTCGCCGTGTTACACAGGCAGACAGTAGCATAGTTGTGGAAAATCCAGGCGATATTAATATAATTGAGAACACTATGGAGAGGTACAAGTGTATCACAAAATGTATTTCCTATGGGAATATGCACACAGTCTGACTTTGGTTTATTGATTATTTTAACTCCATGACCACATCGCTGGGCTCTTTAGCTGGCAATCTGGTGTCGCACCAGCTAAATCTCCCCCGGGCACAGTTTCCACATGTCGTTCAGTTTGATTTGGCGCAAAGAAAGGGGGTATTTCCATACGACAAGGTGCAGACAATGGAAAATCTGTGTGAAGCTTCCCTGCCTCCAAGGAACACATTCTACAGTATAATGCAAGGCGAGGGCATGTGCGAGAGCTATTAAATGCATGCTCAGGCTGCCTGGAATGTGTTCAACTGCGGTATCTTAATGGAACATGCCTGACAGTATTTACATGTCGATACATGTTTGTTAGCGTATGTGTTTGAGAATTTTAGAACAGTCTGCTTAGAGGCATAAAGTGTGGACCCTGCATTTTATGTCGTTGCTCCTGCTCTAGCCTGGGACAGTTTCTTATCAAAGACACAAGTTTAGGAATTGTTGACTGATTCTGATAAATATCATTTAGTGGTCCCTGAGGTTCGAGGCGGTATTACTCAAGTGACACTCAAAGCTTTTTCGTGGAGGTTGACTTGATGTTCCCAGAGGAATCTCACATTGTGCTATCTGATCTGCCACTTGCACCAATCAATGGCATAACACCAAAAAGGTCGATGGAAAAAATTTTGTTCACTTTATAATCGCAGAAGAATTAAATTATAGATGGGGAAACACTGAATCACTACCTGGCATACGGCGCTATTCTGCAGACTGTTTACTGTGTATTATGTATTGACCAGAGTGCGTGGATGTCTTCTTACATTAGGTTTAGTCTAGACAAGCGTGCTCAGGCAGCGAATGTGTTTGAGAAATCGTTTTTTAAATTAATGTGTAATTCTGTTAATGGCAAGTGCCTTCAAAATTTTGGCCGGTTATGTGTTATTCGTGTAGTTTCGCGGTACGATGCAGTATGGTGCTGCACAACTGATTGGTCATCCGATGTTCAAAGGGCGGCAAATCCTAACCGATTAGCTGGTTTTAGTCGAGATGGATAAGCTCGACATTACTTTCAACAAACCATTATACACCAGTGTTGCGACAGTTTGATTTACGAAGTACACAGTCAGGATGCATATGCTCGCATAGCTCCTCATTTGGCCACACGTTTTGACATTTCCAACTATGCTCCAGATAATTGCCAATGCTTTCCTTGTGTAAACAAGGGTGTTTCAGGCATTACAGAGTGTGGTGACAAAATCATCACCGTCTTTGTAGGTATGCACCCAAAACTTTATGCTTACACATTACAGGAGAGGAAATGTACGCCTAAAGCTAAAGGTGTAAAAGGAAATGTGCTGAACACACTCATGTTTAATGATTATTTGGAATACCTAATGCAAAATTCACGAGTCTGGGGCACACCCAAAATCATTTCCTGTCGCACGATTACATTGTGTTTATGGAATGTGTATCCAAAGTAGCATTACCAACATCTGATGATAAGCACTACACCAACACAGACTGTTGACGACTTTGCCATGGGGACATTTTTATGTTCCTCCACAAGGTTAAAGTTATGAAAAAATTAGAGACTTTACTCACACCTGCCAGCCTGCCTGCCCACCTGACGGACTGTCTGCACACCTGTCAGCCTGGCTGCCTGACGAGCTGCATGGCTACACTGAGACCAGCTGAATGGCAGCTCGCCTACCTGACATCCTGGATGTGAGCAACGGAACTGCCTACCTACCTCTGCACACCGGGGATGTCTGTATCCCTACACTGTGGCTGCTCGCCTTCTGCATCCATTCTACAGTTCACCTGACTTCCACTGGAGCATCCATGCTTAGCATGGTGTTGGGTCGCACATGTCCTACTAGGGGAACCTATGTCCTCTAACTCAACAACTGTGTAGTAATGTGCACTGTCAACAGTATGCATGCATCAATGCTATGTGTGGTGTTACATGCACCTGTGTGTGCATCACAGTGTTCAGCTGCAAGTATATGTCAAATGGAGC
Source organism: Medauroidea extradentata (assembly GCA_003012365.1). Lineage (NCBI taxonomy): Eukaryota > Metazoa > Arthropoda > Insecta > Phasmatodea > Phasmatidae > Medauroidea > Medauroidea extradentata. Next base: position 35,732 of record PNEQ01013092.1, read on the forward strand.
ACTGCATTGTCCTGGACTATGCAAAAATATGGCTGTGAGTGTATATGATTTAAGGGTACTGGTGGATTTAGGAAATAAATATTATTTTTGAAGTGAAAGGTGTGAGTTGTTATTGTACCATTGCCTGTTATAAAAAATTTCTAACTAATTAATTAAAATATATTATTCAAACACGTGTTAGTGTGGTGGGAGAGAGAGAGAGAGAGCGAGAGAGAGAGAACATCTACTCACCTCGGGAGACAGCAGAGAATTGTGAAGAAAAAACATGTTGGTTGGGGGCTACCATTTTATACCGGTGATTTGTCCAGTCAACCTCAGTCGCTCTTCGGCTGCCCTAAGGAGAGGATGTATCTAGAATTGAGCCAGCCGGGAAGGGGAGAGAGGGGTAGAGATAGGCAGCAGGGGGTAATGCTAAAACTTGTGTAGTACAAGGATAGGCAGGATGGAACTAGACTATAAGGATTGAGGGATGGGGGTAGAGATAGGATAGAGGGGAGAGGCTCCAGGATATGTCATAAGGTAGAGGGAGGGGGGTGGAGAGGCTACAGGGGTATGATTTAATGCCGGACAGAGGTATGGTCATAAGGTGAGGGAGGAGAAGGAGAGACTACAGGATTTTCTTTAATGCAGGACAGGGGTATGTCATAAAATGAGGGAGAGAAAGGCGAGGCTACAGGGGTATTCTTTAATGCAGGACAGGGGTAGGCTAGAGGGTATGTCATAAAATACAGGGCGGGGGAAGGAGAGGCTATAGGGGTATGCTTTAAGGCAGGATTTGGATAGGCTATAGGGGTATGCTTTAAGGCAGGATTCGGATAGGCTAGAGGGATATGTCATAAGGACAGGGGCTATGATATAAGACAAAGGGAGGGAGGGGGCAGAGATAGGCTAATACAAGCATAGGATACAGGAGAGGGGTAAAAGTCCATTCCCTTTACTTCTCCCTCATGTCGCTTAGGCATAACTTGTACCAACAGGGTCCATACCCCTCACCCTTCCCCCTCACTTCCCCTGGGCGGGGCCTAAGCCCTCAGCCAATCACAGACCTCATGGTACTTAGGTGCTATTCGTTCCAAAAGTTTCTTACATCCAATCAGACAAAAGGACCACGCCCCCCCCCCCTCAAGGCCCTGTAGGCAATCAGAGCCTCTTGCTCCACCCGAATGAGGCGGGGGGGGGGGGGCTTATGCTATTCAAATGCCGGTTATGCTAGTTTTGTTCCCAGTGGATCCAAATACCCATGGTTGCCCTACTCATATGTATGTGTGATTATATATATATATATATATATATATATATATATATATATATATATATATATATATAGTTGTACCTCAAAAGCATAATACACTGTCCACTTTTCCTCAAAATTCACTTTTTATCATAAATATTGCCACAGTTTTAACCACTTTCTACTGACATATAACACAAAGTCTGTATTGAGTTAAAAACACACTTTTTTTGTGTTAAATAGCTTAATTCACTAGCGAATTGCATTCTTCAAACTTTTTCTCCTTAAAAATATGAATTTTTGATATAGTGTCTTGTGCATCCGAGGTAATATAAATAACATACCAACAAACTTTAATCAGGTAAATGCTGATGTGAAAATAGAATGTTTGATGATGGAACCTATGGTACAGCTCACATATCACTCTAAAAAATAGATTTGCCACATGTGCTTATAGGAGCGGTAAGGAAGTATGTATGGTAGACTTGTGTTCCAGACATCATGGTAGCAATCCTTAACTTTTTTATAAAACAGTCAAATCTATACTAAAGTTACCAGACTTGCATTGTAACAATCAGCATTTATTTATTAATTTATTTATACACATACAAAATTCAGCTCCAATGTCGTGTCTAACACATTCTAATAGTCTTACCAACGGGAAAAAATATAATACAAGCATAATACAATAAGCATAACAATACAATAGATAATTCGGTACATAATGCAATAGATTAAAACATTACAAATAATAGACAATGAAATACGGCATGATTCAGTGACTAATGTATAAATAAATATACATCGATAAATTTTAAACGAATCATACTAAGTAGCACATGCATTTTGTGTAGTGTTCAAATAAATACTGTCTACACAGTAAAAAAATTGTACTGTTACAAAAACAAAAAAAAAAGTTTTTGGTAACACTACAAAGTATTTTTGTAATTTTTACAAAAAACTTGTATTTTGACAAACTTCTTTGTATTTTTACGAACATTTCTGTTAATATACAAACACATTTTGTATACTTACATCTAATATTTGGTTAAGTTTACAACACTTTTTTTGTAATGTTACAAAAATTTTTTTGGGAACTAGTTTCCAAAAAATTTCTTGTAAAATTACGAAATGTTTTGTAAAATTTGTCAGGTGTCCTAGGTTTATTCTGTTTCAAATCGAAAAATTTTCTCATTAACGTTTATTTTACTAGTTCGCAAAGTTGTTTACGATATTTGTAACCACTTTAAAAGGTTTCTAACATCTTACTTTCATTACCTGACTTATTACGTTCTTATATTAGTTTACAAGATTTTCCTTGTAAATGTACAAATTTTTTTTACTGTGTAGAGACTGTGTTGTAAGCATAATACCATTGAGGTTTACTGATCGTTTTGTTCTAATAATAACATATATTTGTATTTTGCCGTGTACTTCTTAACTGAAATGTTTTGTTTTAGTTCTGCTTGTAGCATGTTTTCAGAGATAACTTTCTTTATATGTGAATGATCGCTTGTAGAGTGTGCTTCTGTGTAGGGGTATCTGACACTTTGATCTATGTCTAGTATTGTACCTATTAATGAACTGCGTTATGTTGTACAATTTCGGTGGGTAAGTACAGAAGCGTGCCGTTTAGAAAAATTGATTTCAGCTGAGTTGAAAAGTGTAAGAGTATTCTATTTTCTATGTTTAACCAGACAGAGTTTGACAATGTCTGTGTTATGTGATCTCTTCTTTTTAAAATACGTTTGAATTTTAAAGGCGCTTAATTCAGTAATGTTCACTCTGAACTCTGAATGTATGACGCAAAATGTTTGTTCCAGGTTAGGTGTGGGTCAAATGTTACTTCAAGGTTACGATAAGTCGCAGTGGGGGACTAGGCTACCATTGATTGTTATTTTGGTGGGGTTATTAAACGTTTTTAAACACTTTTCAAATAGTACCCGTAGGCGTCTCGGCCTGCCGTACTTCGTGGCTCGACAATATCTCTACTAAAAGGCTTCCCGATGCCTAAACCGACGACTTCCGGCGGAAGCAACCTGGTGCGCCATCTTCCGCGGTAAAACGACGTCTGTCTACTCAAAGGCGTCTCAACGCCTAAACCGACAACGTCCGGCGGCAGCTCCCCGGTGCGCCGTCTTCCGCGGCTCAATGACGCCTCTCTACTCAAAGGCGCGTCTCGACGCCTAAACCGACAACGTCCGGCGGCAGCTCCCCTGTGCGCCGTCTTCCGCGGTAAAACGACGTCTCTCTACTCAAAGGTGTCACGACGCCTAAACCGACAACATCCGGCGGCAGCTCCCCGGTGCGCCGTCTTCCGCGGCTCAATGACGTCTCTCTACTCAAAGGCGCGTCTCGACGCCTAAACCGACAATGTCCAGCGGCAGCTCCCCGGTGCGCCGTCTTCCGCGGCTCAATGACGCCTCTCTACTCAAAGGCGCGTCTCGACGCCTAAACCGACCATGTCCGGCGGCAGCTCCCCGGTGCGCCGTCTTCCGCGGCTCAATGACGCCTCTCTACTCAAAGGCGCGTCTCGACGCCTAAACCGACAATGTCCGACGGCAGCTCCCCGGTGCGCCGTCTTCCGCGGCTCAATGACGTCTCTCTACTCAAAGGCGCGTCTCGACGCCTAAACCGACAATGTCCGACGGCAGCTCCCCGGTGCGCCGTCTTCCGCGGCTCAATGACGC
>PNEQ01013092.1:39752-60012 GCA_003012365.1 Medauroidea extradentata
CTCTCTACTCAAAGGCGCGTCTCGACGCCTAAACCGACAATGTCCGACGGCAGCTCCCCGGTGCGCCGTCTTCCGCGGCTCAATGACGTCTCTCTACTCAAAGGCGCGTCTCGACGCCTAAACCGACAACGTCCGGCGGCATATCCCCGGTGCGCCGTCTTCCGCGGCTCAATGACGCCTCTCTACTCAAAGGCGCGTCTCGACGCCTAAACCGACAACGTCCGGCGGCAGCTCCCCGGTGCGCCGTCTTCCGCGGCTCAATGACGCCTCTCTACTCAAAGGCGCGTCTCGACGCCTAAACCGACAATGTCCGGCGGCAGCTCCCCGGTGCGCCGTCTTCCACGGCTCAATGACGTCTCTCTACTCAAAGGCGCGTCTCGACGCCTAAACCGACGACTTCCGGCGGCAGCTCTCCGGTGCGCCGTCTTCCGCGGCTCAACGACGTCTCCCTCAAACCGTCAATGGACTCTCGCTTTGCTCCAGGTTGGCACCAAATTTCTCGCCACTTGCTCTTCAGGATTTGGTTCAGTCGGACCAATCAGGAGCCAGCTTTCGAAAGATGGCCCGCCCCTCAAGGACAGTAATTCCTTGATATTATCGTATTTATTGTACAATTATTTAATTTAAATCGGCTATACACAGACAATTACACTAAACTATTTTCTTAATGACTAAAAATTGCTTATATCCGAATTACTTAACTATTTAACATTCTCATCTTTGAAGGACACTAGTGATCACGTAGACTACCTGTCTTTGCTTTTATTAATTTCTATTGTTGATTCTAGGTGAACCTGTTGCATTTGGTTACATAGGTAGTTTTGTGAAACGTTAATATCCGCGGGCCTTTCAAGCAATATAATATGATCGAAGGTATCAAACGCTTTGGAAATGTCTGAAAAAATTAACAGTACCGCTTTAGAATTATCCAGTGCTTTTAACATATAATCGGTTACACCGGTCAAGGTCATGAATATGCCGTGGCCTTTGCGTAACCCGGATTGTTTGTTGTATAGGGTGTTACAGGTTTCTGTGTATTCACTCACTTGTTTGTTTACCATTTTTGATGCCACTTTAGACCGAGTGGGGAGAATGCTAATAGGGCGAAGATCTTTATTTTCAAATGACTCCGGGACATTTGGTAACGGAATTATTTTAGAAGATTTCCGTACTTTGGGGAAGACAGAGTTAACAATCCAAAAATTTATAATGTTTAATAGTGCCGATATGCAGTAAGGTGTGCATGATTTGAACATGAAGACATTGATTTCGCCCTAACAAATTGCTTTATATTTGATATTACATTGTACAATTATGACTGCCCAACCGGTGATAGGTAGAATCCGCCTACATTTAACGTGCCTGTTATGTTTGGTTTGGCAATAGGTTAGACCATAGACGTGTTTAAAGGAAAAGTCGTTGAATTCGTCGGGGTTTTGTAGCTCTATAGGGATTGAATTCATTCGTGGTATGTTTGCATATTTACAAGGCGAAAGTATGGTAACTGTCCCATACTATGTTTAGGTTATTACTTCCTTTAACATTTTAGGAAGTTATTTTACAGATATGGAAAGCGTTGCAGACGCTTCAAAAATTTGAGAAAATATTAACAATTTTTGAAATATTTAGGAAACTACTTTCTTGAGAGAAACAAATTTCTGGTTACAAAATAGTTTTACCGAAAGTAATAATACCGTGAAGGATTTGTGTTTTAAACACACCTCAATCACACTGAAAAGGGGAGAACGATACTTATGTCTTTGACAAACGTATGACAGTATATGTATGTATTAGCCTACCACCTGATCAAACCTGTACCCAGCTTGATCGCTCAATCGTAACACATTGGACTCGCATTCGAAGGGACCAGGGTTCGATTGCCAGCTCTGGTCATTCTCATGTCGGTTTCCACGGTTTCCTATAATCGCTCCAGGCTAATGCTGAGATGGTCCCTTGACGAAGGCCACGGCCGATTCCTGTCCAAGTTCCTGACTTCATGTGTGTTACATTCTGTAATTACCTCGCTGTCGACACGATGTAAGTAAAGCCATTACTAAAATAAAAACACAAGCCATTGTCTACGTATAAGAACACGTGGCAGAAAAATTCATAAGCAAACAAACTGAAGTGAAAAAATGAAGCAGTCTTTGACAATGTTTACTTTATTACGAGCAGTCGGTACGTTTTAATGATCAGTGAAACGTCTGTATTTAATGAGATTTTAAAATGTTTGTTTACAATTAGAATTTTTTGGTTTGTGGACATACGCCATTGCTCATGTTTTGCTGATCAAACTTTTGTTGAATGACAAAGTACAAAAGAGAAAAAGAACAAAAACTATATAAGACATACAAAAAAATATTCCCAGAGGAAATCTATCAGATTTTTTATTTATCTATTTGTATTAGACAACAAAGAATTCTAGAAGTAGATTATATTCGCATCTTGGTGTTCCGACCAGCTGCGTCTTAGCCTGAAGACAGGAATAGATCGCAATTCACGAAACGTTGCCTTTTTTTGTTGTTTTTAACTTGTGTTGTGTTGTCTATTGCCTTTTGTTTGTTGTTCACTGTTTTTGTCTACTTCCATCTTTTTTTATTGGGAATCTGGTTATATTTTTGTGTTTGGGTGTTGTGCCGATATTCGACTGAGTTCTATCTGTAGAATTCTTTGTTGTCTGATATAAATAGATAGTAAAAAAAACTTACAGAATTCCTATGAGATCTTTTGTCTGTTTTTATCGTTTTTTTGTTCTTTTTCTTTTTTTGTACTTTGCCATTTAACACAAGTTTTATCAGAAAACATGAGCAATGGCGTATGTCCACAAATCAATAAATTCTAGTCTGTATTTAATGTTAAGAATTTCAAACCTGAATCCACAAATTCGAGGTTAAATTCAAACAAAGTTATTACCTGAAAAATATAATTACTCATTAGGCGAAAATCCATTATCATTATAGTTTGTTCACACTACAGCACTTCGCATCCTACGTACACTGGCAGAATCATATTTCGTTTTCCATGGCGATGAAAATTATTGTTATTAATAAAGGAGAATATGCACATTAAAATGGGAAACTAGTTTTTAAAAAATATTTTTGAAATTTTTCAAAGGCATTGTAAATTTACAGGGAATGCATGTAAACATGTCTGTATATTTTCAAACATTTTTATATACTTACAAATGATAATTGTATGTTTACAAACGATGATTGTACGTACATTTTATAGCAATTGTTTTGAAGTGACTCATCAAAAATTTTTGGCAACCAGTTTCCTAGAAATTTTTGTAAAAGTACAAAAAATTTTCTAAAATGTTACAGGCCGTCGAAGGCTACTACTTTGTTTCACATCAAACTCTCTCCTCATAAAAATTCTATCCCACTATTCCCCGCGGTTAGTTGGTAAATTTAGACCTTTTTAAATACTTGTGGTATTCTACAAGTACAAACTTATTACTACGCACGTTTTTTCTTGATTCTTTAATACAATAATTTTGCGACATAACATACAGGTCTACTATAAATCCGTACGAAATCGCGACGAACATAACAATGCGAGAATTTTGAACCAAACGTTCCGCCCATTATGATTATTCATAAAATACTTTAACAGCTGTAACTGATGTATTCTTGTGAACTGTTAATCCACAAAGTCAGCTGCTGTAAATCTACTCTGCTTTGTTTCACGCATATCATCTACGCAATGAAAAAAAAACAGTAGTAGGGAAATCTTTGTAACCAATTTAGGGTAGCAGCAAACTTAACATTTTTTCACAATCACAATGAAGTAACGGTACAGCTGTAGTTCGTGCACAAACATTATAAGTGTTGCTGTAGGCGTACTACTGAAGTAACTACGCTTAAAAATTGTTTGCAAATTTTCAACGCTGATGTATACGAGTGTTGAGGAAGTACGTAGGCTATTGTAAAATTGCGTAACAAAATGAATATACAGTAAGAAGGATTCTGATGTTACCAGTATTGTATAGTAACGTTCCCAACATTTGCTCTGTTGCGAAACTCGAGTATTGCATGTGATCCACATTGTGTATGGGTGAAAACATTTCCATCTGTTTAGGAAAGTTTCTTACAGTGTAGATACTATGCAGGCAAATAAGAGTGTTTTGCTATGGACTGTTCAGAATAAAAAGAGCACACCTTTTTTTTCTTTTGGCAATTTTGCACTTGTCTTTAATCATTTTAATATAAAACTAAAACCCGGTGTAAACAGATCGTGAGTGTTGAATACTACGGATGTACAAACATTCTACACTGTAAAAAAAAGTCCTAAAATGTTTAGGAAGTGATTATATCTAAACGCAGTATGAGACGGTTACCATACTGCCGCCTTGAAAATATGCAATATTTTACAGTTGTTACAATACAAGTATGGAGTATGGTATCTTCAGAATACATTTGACTGTTTTATAATTAGGTTAAGGAATGTTACCATGGATGTCTGGGAAACTATTCTACCATACCTACTTTCTTAGCGCTCCTATGCGCACGTCTGGTAAATGTACAAACTGTTTTTGAGTGCATAAGTGCTAATATTATTTGCTGTGCAGCTCGTGAATTTCTGAAACTGGTTTTAACTTTTTTTCAGTCCGAAATGTGTTTCACGCATTTGGAGCAAGTAAATTTTTGATCTGTAATGTAATTAATTTCGCTTAGTGCTTGTTTCGCTGTAACAACGATAAACATCGGGACCTGTTTTATATACCGCTCATAACACACTGCATATGATAAATTAACAAATGAATACCACAGAGAGGAGAAACTTGGCCAGCATTGGCCCCAGGGTTTCGATTATTACAGTGTCGGTCATGAAGAAACTTCCTGTGTAATTTGTAAGCCCTACGCGATAACATACACAATCACTGAAGACGTCAACTATGTTCACTTTACCACAATGCACTGTAAAAACTTTCTGAATGAATTACAAATGTCTGTAAAATAGTTGTCGAAGTGTTTTTTTAAGCTAGGTAAAATTTTGTGCGTCCATAACGCTCTTTTATTTTAAAAACATTCCAAATAAATTTACTTCTATAGTTTTTTTATAAGTTCAGCTACAGAATTATTACACGGTACATGTAAACCTGTTGTTTGTAGAGTTAAATATTGGGAGCTAGTGTTCTAAAAATATTATTTAAAGGTACAAAAATTTTACTTCGTCTTGTTTACAACCATTATTTTATGGGAACTGTTTAAAATCCAAGGGGCATGCTAATCTAGCCAATTTTTTTTACTGGAATTTAAATTTTTTTATAGCCAAAAATACCTGAGATGTAGAAGAAAAGTGATCCGTCATTGAGACCAAGCTCTGTGTCAGTTTAGTTCGTGTCTTCAGTACGTTTTGTACCGAAACCTTGGCGAATTAAATTCAAGCATACGTATTTTTTTTAATACCGCGAGAGCTACACGAAAAAATATATATCCAAAACCAGTTTTTGTACTATGAACTCACAACACAAAATATATTCTAATTCTACAGGAACGAATTTACAAACCTGTTAGAAAACATTAAACGTCGTCTTCATTACGAAATAGATACATTTCATAAAATTAATTATCGTTTTCTAAGTTAATTATTTAACTTTTGGAATTTTGTTCACCAAAAAATATTCAATTTACGTGGAAGTAGAATACACAAATAGAAGCAGCAGACACACTGAAAGAAAATTTTTTAGAAAGTATTCCCTGCAAATATTATTTTGTAGTAACCACAAAATAATTATGTGGTGGCCACAATATTTGAATAGTGCCAACAAAATGTTTTTGTGGTGACCACAAACAAAATAAATTTCGCAGGGTAAATACCCACGCAATATTTTGTAGCTGCCACAAAATATTTTTCTTTCCGTGCAGTATCAAATATTCCCGAAATATGTACCTACTTGTGAAATGTATTACAAAATTTAGTTTTGTTAACGAAGCAATACAATAGCACTTACTGTACAAGTATATTCCATTATCATTATACGTAGAATTCAACCAAGTCATAGTTTTGAAATTTTCCCCTCATGAAGAATCAACGGAACGTGATGCTATTTGATAGCTTAACGCTCTGATGCGAACAAGACCAGACTTAATAGGCTGCGACAACTCTTCTGTTGAAATTTTTCATTTTCGACAATAAATAAAGGGTGTTACAAACTACCCGCAATCTTTCTTAATAGACACATTACATTTCATGATTATTTCCTTATTATTACATGGTCAGAGATAATTATCGTCTTAAATTTATTTCAATTAATCCAAAATGAACGTTTAATATTTTGTATATAATGTTCGTAACGAATGTTTGTCAATAAGCTAATTTACTATTGAAATACTTTCATATAAACCTTGCCACATATTGAATCAGAGAGAAATTAAGAAAATAATCAGTTAATTAGTGACAAGGACTCTTAAGTGCTTGTGCGTTCTGTATTTTCTTTATCTTAATTATTTTTGGGCGTATAAAGGTAAACAGCATAAAAATGGGTTTAGGCCTCAATCTTATTATTTAGTGTCCTGGAGGGGGGGGGGTGTGAACACACTCGAAAGCTTACTTGGAGATTTCTCCAAAATAACGGACTTCTATTACGGCCATGCTTCCCTGTTTTATACTGTTTTTGAAAAAAAAATTTATGAAGCTTAAACGGGAGTAGGTATCACAAATCTGTTTGGTAGTTTTATTAAAGATTGTTTTTATGCCATGAAGTGATATAAATTATTTTTCAAGACAAACATTTTACGGTTGCGGTTAAGTCAACCAACAAAAAATGTCGTTAGTTTCATAGCTAAAGTCATAGTATTTATTGCCTTGAAAAAATTAGCCAACATGGTGAAAACTACTTAGGCCCCTGTATCAAAACTGCCGTACACTTTTTTGATATCTGCTCTCGTATAGGCTTAAAAAATAACTATCACGAGCATAATAGGAAGAGAGGATAGGGGTCATGTTTACTTAATTTTTTTGTAGCCAACAACTCTTGAATCTATTTTAGACACATCGGGCACACGAAAAATAACAGTTTTACCAAGTACATGGAAAAATGAATGTATAAATAGTTTCAACAAAAACATCTACGATAATAGCTAGATTTTAAAACCTCGGAGCAATTACGGGGATTGGAGAATTGAATATGACCCTCGAGCCGCTCATAGGAGCTGTGCCTGGATTACATACTCTAAATACGCAGCATGTTATAAATATTATATAATAACATCATAACTGCCAACGTACCAAAAAAAATGTTAATTTAAAAAATTGAAAATAAATTAAATTTACGAAAATTTAACGAAAAATGTCTGCATTGGCTGGCAAACAAAACCCATTAGCCTATGTACTTCAGTTTTTCGTGTACACGTTCGTGCAATTTTTTTACAAAATAACATTTTACCCAATATGGTATTTTCAGTTTATTACGGAAAATAAATGATAAAGTCGAGTGTTTAATTGTGAGCATCAGGGTCTTTTCTTTTCCTACGTATTCATTCTTTAATGCGGTGTTGATTATGAAAGTTGATTGATAAAACACCCGTCCATCTGCGAAGAAGAAGAATGACTATACAGATGTTGAAAGTTTAGCACTATAGGCTATACTAAACCAATTGCGAAATTTCCCCGACGTTTGATTGCTGCAGAACAATGGATTTGCGAATTGTTACAAAATCTATCATGTTCATGTTCACTTACATTCTGTATGTGACAGTCTTTCGTATTCCAGTTTGATTGAGATATATGAAGCACACTTAGGCTATAGTAGGACATCGATAGAACCGGGACGTCCTAACAATTTCACTACAGCACTTTCCAGTGTTTTACATACGCTAATTAATTTCTAGTAATTTTTTAAAACTAAAGTGTTGAAGATATAGCGAAATTTTTCCAACCGAACCATAAAATATCAATAAATCGCCTTAAGGGACCTACCTATACGCTTGAAATGCGTTGCAGCGAGTTGAGATTATATTTTTTTGACGAAACTACTAAAGGGGCATTATATTTGTATATCTACGAAAAGAAAACACACTTCAAACGATTTCGCTATAGTTTCGAAGGTTCGGCACGTTTATTAAAAAATCATTTTCGGGGCCCTCAAAATGGCCAACAATGGCTTTTACAGACTGACGTATCTGGAAAAATTACAACCGGATCCTAAAAACACAACTGTAGAAACAAGCGTTAGACTTTGAACTACGCTGGCCATAAAGAAAATAATAACCGCTTAAAGTCCCATAGGAAAAAGGTTAATAGTAAAGCACTGCACGCTAGCTGAGTATCTTGCGTCTAGAGGCGATAATGCATTACATACGTCGGTTAGTGACAGCCTTACTGCTCCTGCCTCACACACAAACACAGCCTATCTAGGGAGGCCTCTTAAGCCTATACGCCGGAAAATTCAGGAAATATTTCTGATTGTTTAAAAATACATTTCCACACAAAACCTGCTCATTAAAATATAAAGAATCGGAACTGAACACACAAAGAGTAGTAGAAATTGTACAATGTTAACCATATGAATTACGTTTCAACATTAAAACGAGCGTCTTCTTTTTTTTAAATAAAAATACTTGTCTTTAGCCTAATTTATTTCAAAGTTATTTTTAACTGTTTTTTTTTCAGTAAACAATTCTTCTCTGCCATTCATTGTAGGCCTATGCATATCCTATAGGACTAAAGAACAGCGACATTAAGAAGGCTGCATTTCATTAAACTAAGCTAAATTGCAATCTGTCAAATCCCATAGGGAATTTATCACAAGTTAACTCTTTACAGCAACTATTTATAAACTATTTTCTATATTTTCTCCTCTGATTACATCGATAGAGACCTAATGAAATTTTGCCTGTAAAGTTTTCGTGTGTCCATTTCAACTTATAAATAATAATGTTGTTGTTGATGAAAATTATGATAGTAATTAATATACCCACGCTACATTTCTTAAACAAACGGAAAGGGGAGGGGGTTAGGCGTTAAACGCAACCAACTGCACCTGGGTATTGGCTTAGTCTACTTAGGACTGGGCTTTTCTTGTATTTCTTCTTGTTCTTTTTCTTCTCTCGTTTCACTCAGCTTTTAGTAATATTCTGTACCTTTCTTCATATAGATTCGGATAGTTCGTTCATTTTGACGTTGACTTTGAACCTCTCTTTTTTATCCTTTTTCTATTATTTATTTTTTGAGAAGTCTATTTGTGAAGAAAAAAATATCCCTCGCTACAAAATACTCGCAGTTTATTACAAAAATTTAAACGGTGTACACTGAGGAAAAAAAACTAATCTCGTAAATATCATAATTAGGCTAGGTTAAAGTAGGGACAAAAACCCGGTATTAGTTGGATTGTTTTTTTAGAAGAAAGAAACACACCTTACTCCTTATGCCTATAAATAGAGCCACGATTTTATGGTGAAAATATTTTTGCACCATTTGGTTCCAATGCCGTATGTTGACATCCGCAACTCTGTTTCATGGTCAGTGACTGGACGTTTTAACTGTCACTTGTCTTGAGGCTCTACTGACAAATCACAGGCGTATTGTGTCACAATATCCTTATTGTTATTGGTGCAGTCAAATGAGGGACGTGTCTGAGCAAAGACCCGCTGCCAATAGCCGTGAAGTATGAACTGCCGAGGTACACGCGAGACACTGAAACAAAATGTTGCAAAAATCTTTTCACCAAAAATTCCTGCCCCTTCCTATAAACAATATTGTTGTTTGTACAGAAGAAATTATTGTAGGATCAATTCAGATAGCGCTAGCCGCCAAACTGGACAAATGTTACTATTTTAACTGAATTATGACACATATAATGCATTTATTCTCTATGCACCAACTAGCTTTTTTTTGTTTCAGTTATTAAAAAGCCATGTTTACAACCGCTGCACTTGAATTTGTAAACAAATATGGAATGTTGCTGAGTGAAAGAACGTATGATTGTTTTTTTCAACATAACATAGTAGGCCTAAAGCACAGAAGTATCCCATTCACGAAATCGGGCACCAGAGTAAAACATAACTGAAAACATAGTTCTAAACTTTAGAAATAAAATTCAGTTCAAGAATCAAAACAAAAAAAAAATTGAATTTGTAAGGCAACTGGCGTGTATTACTGTCACGTTTAAGTAAATACTCTTTAAGGCATATTTAAAACCCCAATAAAGATATAGATGTACTTAATTTCGAGTCACTTAGGATATTATTAATCCATTTATTTATACATGCATTATATATAAATTAAGTTTAACTGGATAGTCGTTTGACACACTCTCTAAATCCTCGTTATAGCTCATTGAAACGAATAGACCTACAATTTGTCGGATTGTAGGCTATCATGAAAGTGCGAATGTGTTATAATCACGATAAACGTGTTATTCCTGCCCTTGCAGAGCGTTTACATATGTCGCTAAGAAAATTTCAAGTTGAAAAGTTCAAGAAGTCTGGACTAAAAATTAAAAATATCCAGCATTACTTCGTGAAAAGTGTTTAGGCCCTCATGTTAGTTAAGTTTTTATTTTTGAATTTTCCTAAAAGTTCCCGATTAAATAGGACTCCGCACAATTTCCGCTTCGCAGGCCTGCTTCAGGTCGAACGGAGCCGCGTGTAATTCGAAAAAACGAAGTGAACGCATTAACTCGGTTATCGGCGGATCTCGAACGAAATGAAATATTTCCCCCGCGCATCGCAACGATCAAGTCCCGCGCCAACGGGCCTAAATAAAAATAAACCACAACACTACTAAGCTGCCTTCCGCGCTAGTTTACAACATTAACCTTCAACTCTAATATTTTTTAATTAAACATGCTCATAATCTAGCGTGGACCCGAACAAAAAAAAAAAAAGAGGCGTTGCATTAATATTTACCTTCCCCTTTCCACCACGCATCGTCCCCACCCTCATGTAGGTTTCTTCCCCTTTTCTCCCACGCACTCTCCCGTCAGTTTTATGCCGTCGCGTGTAAACCCTGGTTTCAATATAACGCTTATATTTATTATAACGCGTACACCAATAATGTATTAGCCACGCATGCAGGCCGGGCGTACTTCCCCTCCACTTCCCCTCCAGCGGCCGACTGCAGCTCTGACCTCCCCTACCGTGGCGTGTTTTGTGCGGCTGTCTACCTCCCCTCTACGGCCCTCCCCTCCCCCGGGCTCGGTGAGGCCACGCCCACCGGCACAAAAGGTCGCCCATTTTTCGGGCCGTGTTGCCTTGCATTCCCTTCAATACAATCGCCCCTCCTAACCCAGCCATTCCACGCAAACCAGCCCACCTGCTGCCATGGCCTTCAGAAAACAAGAAGGGGGGGGGGGAGGAATACCTCCTGGCCACATGTTCGTGTTTGTATATCTCCGTCTCTTTCCCGCGCTGCCGCTAACAATGACAGACCAATCATGAAAATGCTGTCGCGAAATGAACACCGATGGTGAAGGAGGAAGGAGGCGTGGGAGAAGGAAAGAAAATCGCGAGGAATCGGGTAGAAGAAGGGGCGTGGGGGGAGGTTAAATGTATGTGTTTCTGGGCGTCCTCCTTTTTTTTATTCGCGGTGTTCCTCATGATGTTTTTTTTCTCCAAAGACGTTTTGCTTCATTCCAACACGGTGTCATTCTTGTTTTCCGCAAAAGTCACGTAAAAAACCTTTGAAGGCGGCGAGGGAAGGCATGGGATTTGGTAAGGTGGAAGGGGGAGAGAGGAAACACTTTGCTAAAAACCTGTTTCCTACCTGGTCATTCTTCTTATCTCGGCTATTCCTTTTCTACTTTACGTCTTCCGTGGTGTGGGGAAGGAGTTGGAGGGGAGAGATCACTTCTCCCTCGTCTCTGGCCTCAGACGTCGGGCGTAAAAACCCGGGACAGGTGCGTCGTTCCACCTCGCCGAGACAGCTGCGCGTTTTAATTGACGCCGACCGGTTCATTCATCAACCTGACCTACCATGACGGTCACTGTGGATCACAAGACTGAGTGAAGACATCCTCGTGGGGGAACAAAACACTGCTGACTTTCTGTGAGGTTGCCGCCGTCCTTATAGTGAAGTGGAACCGACGCGTCTATATCGCTAGTGACATTTTCAGTTTTGAAGTATCACAGTAACATTTTTTTTTTCAGCAAAGTATTTCTTTGAAAACTATAGCCGATGACATCATTTTGGTATCTGTACAAGTAAGCAATTCCCACAAATTGTGCTGATACTGTGTTGTGAATACACAACTACAGTTTGATTTATATAGCCTAAATTACAAACACTTAAGACATTTTAAGACCTACTCATTTCGCATATTAAAGAAACAATATTCTATCTACAATGTTACAAAAAATGGTCTCGTTCCTGTTTCCAAACATTTTTCAAGTAAAATACAAGTTTGGCCTACAGGCATTGTGTTAATGAGATGACCGGTATAAAAGTGTACATTTCGCCATATTATAGCTACAGTAATTGATAATGTACCAGCCCGTCGATCAAGTGGCTGCGAACCTTAGGTCTTAAATCTTTTCCTCTAGGGAAAACATATCCGCCCAAGTGCAGGCCTACAATTAAAATACAATGCCTAACCTATGTTATAATAACAAAACATTACTTGAACGTATCTGTTTGAGGCTTGGAATTTACCTTTTTTATGGGCCTGGTGTAAAATGCGCTAATTTTGGCAGTAAACTTTAACCAACTTTGGTTGTTTTCGAATAACAAATAACTCGTGTTTGTTCTATCCTATTCCAGAAATTCCTACGCCTTTAAACTTTCCGCAGGTTAATATTAATTTTTTAAATGTTAGTTCACAGCATTTAAGGTGTTCTAAGCTTTATTTCTGGGAAATTAATTTACGCGTTTTAAGAAAATCATGTTTCTGGTCGACATGGTTTTGTTGTTACGTTATTGTTTGTCAATTACGGAGACGTAGGCTACTAAAAAAATTTCAAGCTGAGGCATGCTTTTTTGCGAATGTATTTTAATCGGCAGACAAAGCTAATGAAATAATTTATACATGTCTATCATATTGGAATAGAACACAACGAATATTACAGTTGGAGTCAAACACATGGTAATACAGCCTACATTTGTACGGAGGGTTTCTGATCCACTTCACGTTTTAAACTTTCAGCTTAGCTGGGTTGCTGGTATTGTATGTATTACAAAACATTCTTATTAAGATGTAAATAATATTTGTAATGCTAACGATACAATCTTAAATAAAATTTGTCAAATAAACTTTCATTTACAATTTTGATATAGTCTACTTAATGGCATGCACAGTCAAAAATCTTTTTTGCTTTAACAAATAGATATTAGTTTACAAGCTTTTACTTGTAAAAGTACAAATTTTTTTTACTGTGTACAACCATAATATTATGTTAAGTTCTTATGCTCTATGGTTACATAATGAAAATGTCCGTTTTTTTATCACAAAAAATCCGTATCGTTGTATAATTCTTGTGTTAATTAAATCGCAAAATGAAATACTGTACTTATATGAATAATGACAAACTTGTGAATCTTGCTTTTACAAATTGCTTTAACAAAAAAATCAGTTTTTGTAAAAAGAATATAAAATAAAGTAAAATTAATCACTTACATTCTAATAACATATGTTCTAGTACAAAAACTTTAAAGTTGGAACTTTTGTTTTAAAATAATATAACATGTTTAATGTAAATCCTACCACCCTAAAATTACAGTTTCATGTGTGTACTATGCACAAAAGAAACCAACCGTTAGTGTCTACAAGCATTTATTAACTATATTTGTATATATATATATATATATATATATATATATATATATATATATATATATATATATATATATATATATATATATATATATAGGAATATGTGTGTGTAATAAATGTATCGTCAATACCAAATCTCTTCGAGCCAACCACAAGTTGTAGACAATACACCATCTCGCCTCAAATCAGTACATTATCCCCACTCCTCACCTCGAGTCATGGCAGATGATACTAGAAGTATGGGTTGGATCTTAAAATACTGCAATTAAACAAGTGTTTCACGCCTACACACAAAAAAAACATGTTACTAACGTAAAAATTCAACTTAACATGAGAATTTATCTTTTAAGGGGAAAAAACTACATAGTTTACGCCTCCCTACAGGTTTAAGTTCTCGTGTTAACAGCAGAGCATTTTTGTCTGCTTCATCTTAACATCTGTTAGATTAAATTGGCCTAGACAATTAATTATTGCTTCACAAAGAGATTTGGATTCATACTGTTGCGGTAGCGTTTGTGATAAACGTTTGAAAGTTATATTACAATCTACAAAGCTGTCCTTAAATAAATATGTAACAACTAATTAAATAAAAACCATCAATGCCATGCGCGTTGTCTCTCATCACGATAACAGTAACGAATGATGTTTTTATGTAATAATCAAAAGTTGGCAGCCTCTACACGAAAGACAAATTAATAAAATGTCGTTCTCCGTTTGCTGGCCAAGGACTGACAACTGAAACAGCAAAACCGATACCTTACCGAAGATGTCCGAAGTATGTATTCTACTGTTTAAAATTAATTACATTAAAAATACGTATTTGAAGACTAGAAGAGTACAGTATAATTACCTACGCGATTTAACAACTAATTTATGTGAAGCTGTTCCAGTAGAAAATACTGAAAATACATTTAAAATGTATATGTTTAAGCGTCGTGTGTTGTACAGCATTTGTTATCAGTTTGCTTTTCAAATATTTCTTGTCAGTTTCGTGATAACAGCTGGTTGGGTTTGGATTTATGTACAGTATATTGATGGATATTCACTTGAAACTGTTCAAAGCAGTACTTTCTACAATGTTCACTTGACAACAGGTATTAAAACTACTTTCAACACGTCTGTCCAAAATACATAGTTCAACCATCAATAAATAAAAACAAATGGTGACCCGTGACATGTCTACCAAAACTAATAAGTAAAACAACGATGCGTAAAATACGGTTGGCAGTTACAAATCAGGCATTTTATAGCTAAAAATTCGACTGAAATAAGTTTCTCATTTCACAGCGCGAGTTGCAACTCTGTTTTTGTCTGCTTGTTGAACGGCCTGAGAGGCGGCGGACCGGTTAGCTGCGGGTCCTAGTTGGCGGGTGATGAGGCCCCACTGGCCGCCAGGTGGTGACGCCGAAGGTACGGTGCCGGCGACTGGACCGAACGGATTCCTCTCACTGCACCAACGAGCATTCAAGAATAGTTACAAATGTGTGTTATAAAAAGGAAAATTTTAAGATAACTCCTCGAACCATATTTTATTGTCAATTGCGGGCAAAAAAACTGTAAGTAGTACAGGCAAGACTATCACGTGGTTCGATAATAATATCGTATTTATATAGGGTGGTATTCGGGTATGTCAAGGAATTGGGATTGGGGGGGGGGGGGGTGTTTCTTTCCACTCCAAAATTTATGAGAGAAAAAAAATTGTGCACGCTATTTTCACTTTTGCGTCCATTTTTTTTCTTTGAGGGTATAAACACCTCTTTCGTTGTAGTAATTTACACAATAACTTCAAAAACTGCTTAAATAGCTTCATTTTGCTCCTTGAAGTCCCAAATTTTTTGAGGGAAGACCCCTGGATCTCCTCCTTTTTATCGGCTGGACTGGTGTCTCTCTATTGCTCCCTCAATGGAAATGCTGAAATTCCGCCCATGTATTTATGTGCAGAGATATACATCGGCGGTTGTGTTTTCGGGTGGCTGTACAGGCTACTTTTATTTGTGGATAGTATGGCGTAAATTAAAAAGAATTACTCTCCGATTATGTATTTCGAATTAGGTTGCAATTTTTCCAGATAAAGCAGTAGTTAAAATAAAGTTCATAGCCATTATGAAGGGCTTGAAAACATGTTTCCAAGAAGCGAGGAAGCGATAGGGGCGACACTATCTCGTACACGTAGCTCTACGCTGCTGTTATAGTGCACAGCACTGAACTAGCATCCACTGTTTCTGTACCATCGTTGTGGTTAGGACTTAGATCCCGTGTCACTAAATAATACTGGCTGTTTCTTAGTTTCTTCCGGTTTCAACATTTATTTGAAAATATTTCAATAGAGACTTAGCTAAATAACTCACCTTTCATTGCGCACATTGCAATCGAAATACGGAGGCGTAATTATGAAATAATTAAGATAATAAAACGTTTATCAAGGTAATTATATTTCATCAACGACTAAATATCTCCTAGCAGCTACCAATTGAGTAAAATAATACGCAACTAATCGTTAAAAAAAAAAAAAAACCGAGTTTTTATATAGAGCCATTTCCGATCATTCATCACACCCTTAATTTATGATATGAAAATGAGTAACATCAATATAACCGATGATGCAGCCTCTTAAAGCGGTGAACTTGGTATTTTTAACACCCCCCCAAAAAAAAAGAGGAAATGTAATTATAATGCGTATGTCTGCCTGTCGCTTTGTAGCTCTCAAACGGATTTCAATGCTTTTTTTATATGAAACAACAAATATTTCAATACCTGTTAAATTGTGTTAAAGTAAATATTATTTAATTTTATATCCAATGATTGGGGTGTTAAATTAAACAGAAATACAAATAACACTTTAATAAAATCTATAAAACAGGAATAAAACTATTCCGGAGTAATAAAATAATACTTCCAAACTATTTTGACAAATACGTCGGGGGACCTCTAAGTAAACACAATATGTACTTAAAAATTAGCAAATTTGAAACAACAATTCAAATTTACGAAATGACATACATGTATCAATCAAAAACCATAATTTACGTAAGTTTTTCTGCAGTTCCTTTCTCATTATATATTTTTTAAAATTTAAACTACCTATTTTGTTTATTTCGCGTTTCCCCGGTGTATCTAAGGATCAACAATAATACGAAACTAATATTTTTTTACTTTTTAAGGGATCGTTTTAAGTGTTTTTTTAATCTTTTAATTTAAGTGTTATATTGCTAGGAACTATGAAACAAAGTCCACTGTGCTTTATTTTCATATATAATAATGTAAAATTTTAGTTGTACCAGACGGCTCGAAAACAGTAATTTTAATACCAAGAAAAAAACTTATTTCGGTACACCTGCGCATTGGAAACATGTATTAATTGCATCGCAAAAAAAAAAAATTCTTGCTTTCTGCAACAACGTTTGCTATCCCAGTAGTCGTGTCTCTTTACCAAATATTTGTTTACCTATTCTATGTCACTGCCAACATTTCAATATTGGTGTAGGTAAACAATTCTCATGGCGTGGATTGGTCTTTTACTTACTTTATGATTGGATTGTAATTTATAGACAAAATTATTGGCTGCAATATTTTTAAATTAATTCTTTATCACAAATGTAGCTGAATAATACGAATATCATCTGAATAACTGCTTTGATAGTTTTAGGAAAAAACTGTCAAAACAAGCTAAGCTCATTCCGACAGATCTTCAAGGTTATTCTGACATAAAGGTTTACTGCCACCATGAAAAAGTCCTAATTTTAACTAAAAACTTGTTTGCTTTTTATCGAAGTAGAAATGCTGCACATTCTTAAATTTTACCCCGAACTGTAACTGCATTATAATAATCAACATAAAAAGCTATGTTTATATCTACATCAATCAATAAGTCGCAACTTCTACACATAAACATATTTTCAAATAGGAGAAGTAAGTGCCCCCTTCCTATTTTTTTCTCAAGCGTCTACACGATGCCTATTAGGCCAGTTCTCAGTGGAAAGGGATGACACAAAAAAACGATTGGGACAACCGCATTGACTAAAGCAAACGGATTAATAATAATTCTACGAACCTACACTAAATTAAAATCACGTCTGTATCGAATTATTATAGTTTCCGTTTCATTTTGTTTGCCAAGATGAAGAGAATAATGACAGAAATTTGGTGTAGCTGGTAACAGAGCGTGCTACAAATTTCCCTGAAACACAAAAACAATAAATATAGTGCGGGAAAATGAAACTGTATTGCCTACTTTATTTTATAGGTGTATTATTTTTGGGTTTATTACACACGAGTGTATATATGTATGTGTGTGTGTGTGTATATATATATATATATATATATATATATATATATATATATAAAACCGCTGTGGTGCCATGATGTTCACTTATGTTGTTTTTTTTAATTATAAAAAGGCATATATTTGTCTGAATTGCAATGCCAGCTCTCCCCCTCACAGAAAGTGATAGGATGGACTGTGTCAAAATGTGGAAGGTGGGGAATATATCTATCTGACGCATTCAAGCTTGCAGAAACTTAAGTATTTTTTTTTTGCTCTACAATTAACATAAGTTTTATTTTTAGGTTCAACCATTATAGTTGAGCATTGTGTGTCTTCCTGGCGTATTTTCACACTACAATTGCCAGAAATATTTGTTTACTGTTTTTAGTCACCTGCCAGTTTGAAATATAGTTTTCAGAGTTTCTTGTAAAGCCGTAGCTTCCTATTTACGGTATTTTAATTGATGTTGTTTCTTAGTTTCTAAAAGAGCAGATATTATATAACTGTCACACAGATGCATTGGAAACTGTTTTATTATGAAGCTTAAGTTTTTCGAAGCAAAACGTATTATAATTTTACTTAAATATTGGCAAAGAAGTTTTGTTATTGTCGATAACTAGCCATAATTATATAGTTATGGGGAAAAAATTAGATTTCTTAGTACAAACAAATTTCAACAAATCTCAGTGAATGTTTTACAATATCCAATACTGTCAACCTCCATAGGCCTAAATATTTGTTTCATAATAGAATCTATATCTTCGAACTCATTGATTATTTTTTAGTAATCTATTTTAAGTCTTATTTTCTTAACTTAATTAACATTGCGGGTAATTAAGTAAGTGAATAGGACAACTCATCGAAACGTCTTCGTAGGGCGTGCATCACAGATGAACAACTATGTATGTATATGTTGTCAATGTACAGAAAGTATGGTTTGTTTTGGCTTTGTTGTTTTTCGTATGATATTGTTTTATCTATAAATATTTAACTCTGCCACCATACGTATAAAAGTTGATTTCGGTGCATCGTCCGGAGACAGTTCGACAGTTAGTATCTACGCTGTTCGCTTTAACATTACATTTAGCCTTTTTCTCTCGATTACTTTGTAATTATTGGTTTAAATTCATTATTCACAATCCTTGGTATGTATTTACATCATGTCAGACCACAACCAACCTACAATATACGTCTGCAGTGTGTAACTGTGAACTGTGTTTTTTTTTTTTTTTTCGTTCGCTGATCCTGAGTTTTCTGCAACATAGGCCTACAACAATGTAGCGGATTACTGTGTGTTTATGTGTATGTGTGTGTGTGATAGACAAAGAGAGATTCAGAATGTTTGCTCCTCATAAATGAATGTGTAGGCCTATATCTGCATACGTATTGCGTATTTTATATTTATGTATATTTATGCATGTGGGTAGCCTATATTTATTAGTTTTAATGTATCTATTAATCTAGGTAAATAACTAGAATGTCATTGTTTTTGTCGTAATCGTGTACAAAGGTTAATGGGTAGAGTCATTAATTTTTAGTGAAAAGAACTAATTTGTCTCATTTCCTAACGTGCAAATTTGTAGCCCTGATTCGTTCGCGGTTGTTGGCAGTGCGTGTTTGAGCAAATGTATGGCTCATTTGACTCTCTTAGAATAAAATTACTGAAACATAGTACGTCTGTGATTTGCGGGAAGAATACTAAGACGCTAAGGGTTAAAAAAAAAAAAAAAGAACAGCCAATCACTGACCACGAAACAGATGTGCAAATAAGGCATTTAAACAAAGAAGTGCAAAATTCTATTTGACAAACATAATTAGTTCTAGTCAAGTGTAAGATAAAGCTTCCACGTCTTAACTGTGTTGTAAAGGACTAATAATAATAATAATAATAATAATGTTGATAATGTTGATGTTGATAGAATTAATAATAATAATGTACAAAATACAATGTTTAGGTTTAATCCCTGTTATGCCATTAATTACGAAGCGCGTCATTTGCCCTAAAAACCATTTGCCCTAAAGTCATTTGCCCTAAAATTTCAATACAGTCCTACAGTCACTTGCCCTAAGCATCATATAGCCTAATCGTCACTTGCCCTAAAAGTCATTTACCCTAAAAGTCACTTGGCCTAAACGTCACTTCACCTAAACGCCACTTGCCCTAAAAGTCATTTGGCCTAAACGTCACTTGACCTAAACGTCACTTGACCTAAACATCACTTGACCTAAACGTCACTTGACCTAAAAGTCACTTGCCCTAACAGTCACTTGGCCTAAACGTCACT
>PNEQ01013093.1:0-22782 GCA_003012365.1 Medauroidea extradentata
CACAGGAGTAATTGTGTGCATAACTAATTGTGTTGTGAGAGTTCTAGTTGATTACTGTTTTGTGTATTTCATAGCTTTGTGAGCTATTAAATCCAGTACTTAATTTAACTCTTTTATTTGTAATTATAGACCTCTATCCCAAAGAACTCATGGGAATTGCCCACATATAAAGTTTGTGCTCTCAAACTTGTAACAATAGCATGTTGGAGCCTAGCATGCAATCAACTTTTCCCGCTATTTATCACTGTCTCTATGTATTTGGTATGGCAACATAGGAATATATTTACATCAGTGTGGTAGTTTACACCCATTATTAGAGCCCCGATTTTATGGCGAAAAGATTTTTGCAACGTTTGGTTTCGATGCGTCATGTGCAAACCTGCAGCTCTGCTACATCGTCTGTGGTTGGATGATTTTACTCTCAATTTCACGATTATTGGCAGAGTGTTTTTGTGCAGAGTTGTTATTCATTAGACTGTGCAAATTAGTACACGGATAACTACGACACAACACGTCTGTGATTTGCGGGTTTAACCTCTAAACATTGTGTGTTAAGGTATCCAATCACTGACCGCATAGCAGAGATGCAGGTGCGCACGTAAGGCACTGAAAGAAAAAAGTGCTGCAATAATATTTTCGCGAAAACTACCGGGCCCTAGCGATAGGTTATACGAAGCACTGTGTCCCTCTTCAACCGACTCAATTAGAACTGTACAGTTTGAACACATAACGTGTGTGATTTGCCAGAAAGCTGTTCACACTTGTCACGACTGAGATACTACAGTTTATTGGACACTATGTTAAATATTTTCGCGATTTTTCAGTGTCTCTACAAATACGCTATAAACCAGTACCGGACATCTTGTACTGTTCTGGGAGAGTACTGATAGTGTTTCCACGCCAAATCTACGGATAACAACATGCTACGTTCTATTAATATCATATTTAAGCAGCCAACTTAACAATATGGGATAAAACTTTATTTTCTCAACGACTTGCGATTTTTATTTGTCACAACCTAAAAATAAACGACTAAAACCAAAACAGCTGTACGCCAAATCAAAACCAGAGAAAAAACATGCTACATTAATTTATTCTATAGTTCCATCTCATACCGCTTGGTTATTTTTCGCACACTTCCCTGTGTTATCAGCATAGAGCTGCCCGATGTTAGTCTCATACGTTAACAGATTGAATTTAAAGATGTAGAACGACAATTACAGTATTTGGACGACTCGAAGGTCTGTACAATGTTTGGCAGTGGCTAAGTTTAGCGCATGGCAGTATCTTCGCGGACAAAACATCAGCTTGGCGCTGCAGTATCGAGGCGATACTGATATCCTTAATTAGCCTACTTTCTCTGCACTACTT
Organism: Medauroidea extradentata; assembly: GCA_003012365.1. Classification (NCBI taxonomy): domain Eukaryota; kingdom Metazoa; phylum Arthropoda; class Insecta; order Phasmatodea; family Phasmatidae; genus Medauroidea; species Medauroidea extradentata. The sequence goes on from PNEQ01013093.1 coordinate 1,372, forward strand.
CTTTTAAGTGACTTTTGTGATTCACTTTGCGGCTCGCAGTGCAGAGTTCTGTGTCACAAACACAATGAGTGCGAGTTCAAACACTCTATGTGCATGAACTGACGATTTGCCAATCAATAGAAAAATTTTAACATTTTTGTTTCATTATTATGAAATAAAGCAGCAGTTGAATGTGCAGCTTTTAAGAGTTGTTACAATTTTTCGTTTATATGAATATTAATGTTTTTATACACAATTTCAGGCTTTTCCATGTAATAAACTATGTTCCATATAGGAATTTATTTTATATTCATTGCGAGCAAACGTTAATAAAAAAAAGTATTCTACTTTCAGACAAAAAAAAATTAAGTAATATTAATTTTTTTTAAATAGGTCTTTGAATAGTTTGAAACCTATTAGGGAATGTGCCATTTCGTTGATATTAATCAGTTGGTGTTAACCAAAGAAAAACTCTTAAAATAGTTTTGTTGAACCCTGTAATGAGAACTTTCCGTAAATTTGGTGCAGCGATTTATGTACTCTGTGTTGAAACTTCTGAGGGTGCCGTATATATAGTTTCAAAATGACATGCATTTTCATATTTTTAGCAATATATATCTAAAGAAGTAATTTTCCGAATTTCATAAATCTTGGTTCTTATATAGGCTATAACTACACACTAAGCTGACTTGACTTTTGTATGTTTCGTTCATCTTATGTTTATATTTTCAAAACAGCAGCAATTGTTCTATTTTTAGCATAATATGTTATACCTGAGGAAATATTTTTCCGAATTTCATTAAACTTCGTACACGCATACAACAGAGTAAGCTGACTTCACTTTTGAAAATTTAGTTAATTCGGTATCTGTATTTCGATTATGGTGGCTATTTCAAAATTTTTAGCATAATATGACGTTTCAGGAAATAATTTTTCGAATTTTGTTAATGTTGGTACACGTATCAATTACTACTTAGTAAGTTGACATGACTTTCGTGTTTGTCGTTCACGCAAGGATCTAATTTTTTCAATGCGTCTATTTTTTTCCTTTTTTAGCATAACATGCTATAGCTGAGGAAATATTTTTCTCAGATGTCATCAGACTTGGTACACATAAACTACATACAAAGATAACTTTTCTTGTCTAGTTCGTTTGCCCTGTGTTCATATTTTCAAAATGGTGGTAATTTTTATATTTTTACCATAATATGATACGTCGGAGGAAGAATTTTTTTTTTCTAATTTCATTAAATTAGGTAGGCTACACATATATTTATTAATAAGTTGCGTTGACTTTAGTGTATTTTGTTCTTGCGTGTTAATATTTCCAAACGAGTGGATATTTAAAAATCCGAAGACACAAAATATCAGAAGAATCATTTTTCAGAACTTAATCATAATTGGTAGGCCTACACATAGAGTATCTATTAAGTTTACTTGACGTTAGTTGTTTGTTCATACTATGTTAGTATTTTGTAATTTGTATCAATGTGGATCGCATCAGTGGCAGTGGCGAAGAGAGAATATCTTCTCTGAGTTGCCTGAGAAACCACCAGACTGGTAAATCTCCAACCACACTGAGAAAAATTGATTGTTCCGCCAAACAAATAAATAAGGTTAATATTAATTTTGATATAACAAATAAATTACTGTTAAACCAACAACCGTTAGTACGTTGAAGTTACTTCTGGAATTTATTTGCTTCGACAGTACAACTGTGTTGATATAATTTATTTCAAACAAACTTATATCGTGTTGGTTGTACTAAATTTTTCGTTAGATGTTGTGCTTAACAATACGTGCATTTTGTTTTACCCAAAATATTTGTTCCTGTTAAAAATACGAACTCTAGTTTGCATATTCCATTTTATTTATGTGCTTTTACTATAATATTTACTTGAGTCAGCCATATTTATGACATACTATAATTTAACTACTGAACTTAACCATGGCAGATGTTAAAACAAAGAAACGAATTGGTTGGAAGCGACGAAATATGTCCGTTCAGGAAGTCGTTCTTGCAATGGCGGTTATTTGGTATGCACGTGTTCGCATTTACACACACGGTGGATTAGAAAACTTGTCTCGTCTTTTTTTAAGTACAGGCATGTAATACATTTGTAGAGTATTAATTTGTGTGTCCTATTGTATAGTTACGTTAGGTTAAATGTAAGATAACTATGACTGTTGAAAACATTTTGCCGAGTACACACAAGTCTAGTTTCCATGTCATGCTATCTATATTTTCCCGCGTATTCTGTGTACAGTTTTGTAAAGTTGGTCGGTTACTATCAACTATGCTTGAAGACACGTCGCACTGTCAAATTTTGTTGGCACTCGTAACCTATATTTTTGGTTATGTTTTACAATAAATGTTACAGTTTGATACACATTGTGTCAATTTAAGAGCATTCAATATGTAAATGATGCAAAATAAATTGATTAGCAGGAAAACTTCACGAAACAACAGAAAGTATAATTTTTCTGCAATATTTCGAATAATAATATTTTCTGTTTTTCCTATGGAAAATTTGTGTATTTTAATCACAAATGCAAGGACTCAATAGGCCTACATTAAAAATATTAGTATGTAATTTTTAAAGCAAACAGCGCTAACGACTTGTGGAATTAATTTAAACTACATTGAATTGTTTTTTTTTTTTGTCTTTATCTAAAACCACAGTAAGATTTTCGATTCAACTCAACATGGCGACCGAATGAACATTATGATAATTCAGTTTACAAAGGGCGTGACTGTGATTGGTTAAGTCATCGAATATCCAAGCAATTTTTGAACCCTCCTAATTCGCAAATATTGGATGAAAACGAAAGTCATCAAACTTTCACAACAAATATGGCCACGATAGTGACGCTTTTGTGACGTCACTACTATCCAACATTATTTGACCAACTTTATTTTAAACGAATGGAAGGAAAAATGTGACAATGTGACAGGGCCTTCAAGGCTACGGAGAAGAAAACAGCGAGAGTCAGCCAGATTATCAGACTCACGAGTTTATCGGAATTATATGTCACAGGTGTGTGATTGTAAAAATTTATTTATTTATTTGTAAGTTGTGATGATCTAGGGCACGGCCGTAGAAGAACAGGTCTGGACACTCGCCTGGATATTTGACCCCCTTGTTGTTTGGCTGTAGTTCACCAAGTTACCGAGAATATTGTGTTTTATTGACGCTGATGTTAGGGCGGTCGGACTAAACTCTGCCCATTTCCTTTCCGCTAAGATAAACAATTTATCAAAACGTATTTTTTAACAATTTATGAAATACTTTCTTCGCTCACAAATTTAAGAAAAGGCACCAGTAATCTTTATTTACTTTATAAATTTAACAATGGAAAAAAGTGGACAGAGTTTGAGTCCAACCGCCCGGAATACAGCGCCAAAAAGTACGACATTCTCGGTAACTTGACGAACTACAACCAAACAACAAGGGGGTCAAGCAAAATACATTGTTAGATAGGCGAGTGTCCAGACCTGTTCTTCTACGACTGTGGTCTAGGGTTAACGTGTGTGCGGTATTGCGGGTTCAAATCCGTATGCATCTTTAGTTTTTTTTATATTTACACGCAAATATTATTTGTATGTCATTTTATGACGTAATATTAAAGATAAAGGAGCACTGTAAATGCCTAGACATTTGAAAATATTCCTCACCAGGATTTTCATGCCTAAACAACCGAAAAAAAAAAACACTCATTTTTGCCGTTTTCGGCCGACAGAACATGCGCTAAGAGTAGTGGTGAACCTGAGATAGGTATACACATGTATAACGTTCTTGGCATACTATTTCTAAGCAGACACCACTCATGTGCAGTTTCCTAATAATTTGTAACGGTCGAAGCTCTCCACACCACTCGGCGGCCTAGTTAGGCGGTCACCTTAAGTGGATAGCATGAATATTTTTATATACATCTTTGAACAGTACTTTGGTCACACGACATATGTTAGTAACGAAGCACGCGGGCAGGGATTGGAGGAGCAGCTCGAGCACCCACCTCCCACCGCCTTCTCGGGGATCTCCCGCTTTTTCCGCTCCAACATTCTAGCGCCGCTCCATACTCACTCGGAAGCCTCAAAGACCAAAATATCTTAGCTTTACTTCTAAAGCAGCACTAAAGTGTATTGTTTTAAGTCTCTTCAAAATTACCTGTATGCAAATTCATATAATTTCAACAAAAACAGACTAGGTAATTTTTTTAAACTGGATTATACAAATTCTTTTTAAATTTATATTTTATGCAAACAACAAAAAAGGTAATTGTAAAGCCATTTGTAATATTAGCTTGCATTTTTCTTGAGTGTCACGTCGCTGTTTCTATTAAACTAGACAGGCTGGTTTTTTCTTGAGTAGCAGTTATGTTTAATCTTAGTTCTTATTTTAACGGGGAATATATATATATATATATATATATATATATATATATATATATATATATATATATTAAAATTATATTTGCATACGTTTTAAAATTCTTCTGCTTATTTATTTTTCATGAAGGCGAAAACCGCCCAAACAAGCATTTTCATCATAATTTTAAAGAGGACATTTTCGCTCCAGGCTTATTTAAAGAACAACAGGGATATCGCATCACTCCCATATCTTTATTATGACGTCACAGAATGGTGTCACTGCTGAAAGTGTGATAGAGACGACCGCGCGACCACAAAGGAAACACTGCTCGCCAGTTGAGAGGCTGGCGTGGGCGTAGAGGCTATGTTGTTAGCTAAGTGTGTGTCTGAGTCGCCCTTACTGCTACGGTGCCTCTAGACTTCAGAGGTGTAAAATATATCTAGCCAGGCAGCGCCCTATATCTGCAGAGCCACTGATATTTTGTCAAAAATATTTCTTATAGACTATTCACGAAAAAGTGAGCACTGTTTAAATTTTTCTTTCAGCTATGTTGCATTTGTCTAAACTATTTTCGGTATAAAAACTGTCGTTAAACTAAAAACCAGTGTAAACGTTTCACCGCACTGAAAACTTATCATTAAAGATGATGGTTAGAGAGACTCGAAAATCGGGAAAATGATTAAGTTAGTCTCCAATAAACTGTGTTATATTAACCGTGACACGTGTGAACAGTTTTGGGACAAATCACACACGTTGTGTGTCCAAGCTGTGCAGTTCTAACTGGGCCTGTTGTAGAGAGAAACAACGCTTCAAATAAACCATAGCCAATGTCGATACGAAACAGTCAGTGTTATATACAGCATGTTGGAACCTAGCTAATAGTCAACTTTTCCCGCGATTTTCCATTGTCTCTAGTGATGGTTTATCGCGGGAAAAATTGACTATTTGCTGGGTTTCAACGTACGTTCAACTTATAAATAGGAACAGGAAAAATGTGTGAATTCAGTGACCTGTATGTCAGAATTTACTGTCCTATTCATACTCAAGCACCGACCATTAGTCCACTAGCTGCTACTCAGTGGAATAGCAGACACTGAACGAATAGACGAGGCTTAAGTATGTATAGTACAATGGATTCTAACATGCAGGTCCCTACTCTGGCTTTCACATGTACGCGGAGCTGTTACCCTATTTGACTGAGCCAATCAGATTCCCGGTATTGTAATATTTGATGCCTGTTATTGGTCTGCAGACAAATACGTTGTCTCAGACATATATAACCAGTCACTAGGGCCTTAAACTTTTCGTGAAAGGAATTTTGCAGCAGTTTGTTACAGTGCCTTGCGGACACGTCAGCAACTCTGCTTAGTAGTCATTGGCAGTACGTCTTTGTGAAGTGACGTCTGTAAGGAAATAAGAGAGTTTCGTGCACATATAAAATAAGGTGAGACATAACTATCCTCTAATAATTTTTACATTATCTGATTGTTTGAAAAACTGATTAATACAATCATGACTGAGGGGAATGTAATCGGCAATCAGGCGGAAATATCACGTCGAGGTCACCAATTTGTAGTTAAATTGACTACAATAAAATATATTATATTGATGAGGTATTTTAATACATGTATTATTTATGATACAAATATTTAACTTCTTTTTTTCTATCTTTTTGTAACAAAAGAAAATACTATATATGTTGTTTTTTCCAATACAGTCAAAGAGATCATAGTTTTTGCTATATATACATATTCTATGTAATATCTTGACCACGGCCATAGAGGAACAGGTCTGGACACTTGCGTTGAAAATTGACCCTCATATGACTGATTGGCGCCACTGGCACTCTGGGGCTATTTTAACATTGTGTAAATGGATCTACAAGAAGCAAGCTCGTGTCGGAGCTGCTAGGAGAACTACTAGTAAGACGCTATATTGCAATGTTAAAACGACCCTTCATTGCTAGTGGCGCTTTCAGTCATAACGGGGTCAACTCAACAGCATTGTTAGATAGGGTAGTGTCCAGACCTGTTATTCTAAGACCGTGATCTTGACGTAACGATTTTATTATGCATCTATTCGATCCGCCACATGTCTCTGGTTAGACTGCGCCAATCACAATGTGGTATATAACTGCAACACCACGCGTCTGTTATTTGCTGGGGGAACCTCAAGACACGTGAGAGGTAAAATAACTAATCATTGACTATGAATCAGAACTACAGCTGTGGACGTAACACACTGAAACAAACTGGGGAGAAATTATTTTCGCGAAAAGTTCATGGCCATAGAAATAACATACGTGTGGTGTCGCACTTACTGTGGTTGTCACAGTCAAATGAGAGACCTCACGTCACACAGACAAGCTGCGAGTAGCCATGAAGAAAACAGAGAGTAGATACAAAGGAATGTCCGTATTACGAAAAGGCATTTCAGTGGGAGTTAAGCCGCATAAATTATGGAATGTAATTTGAAAGAGTAGACTATGGCTGCTGAATTGACCAGACTCAGAACAGGTCAAATAAACTTACAGCGTACAGCGATCAGAAGTTGTTACAGCAGAGTTAGCATCAATTGCTACCGAATATGAACTTGACATTGTCTTAGTAATTTAGTTGAGTCACCCCTCTGCAGAATTTGCGAAGTAAATGATGATGTAATTCACATTACACACGACTACCCGAAAATATATTAAGTAATAAAAATAATATAAATAAAAGGCACATTACTCTCCCTGCATTACCCAGAAAGGGTGTGGTTGCAGGGAGACACAATGGGTTCTACTCTGCGTGGCCGTGGCCACGAAAAAAACAAGTAGCCATGAAGCAGAACTGCAGATGAGCACGTAAGGCATTGAGACAACTTGGGGAAAAATTATTTTCACCAAGAATCAGTGTGCCAACAATGTGGGTTAAAATAAATCTTGAAACAACTTTTGTTTCCGATTTATTTTTCTTAATTTATCATGATATGGCGTATATTATGACTCCATTTGGATACAACACAAAATTTGAATTTAACTTGGGGAATGAAGAAATATAATTTAAAAAAAGAAGTGTTCTTTCTACAATCCTGTAAACTGTATCACTGAACGTATTCCATTAACGTCGTATTCAAACTTTCCGGCGAGTCATATCTGTGCCTTATCAAGGTCATATTCGTAAAAATAAATAGAGAACGAAATATACAGCAAGTATAAGACAAATCCAAAATGGCTGCGGAAGTCCCTCGTTAATTTCTGAGAAAGTATTTTTAACTGGCCCGTTCGTCTCGCGGATCACACTCAGTCTTGCAATCACGTGTCGTTGTTGTTTTCAAAACAAGCCACTTGTACTGCCCCGTCTCGACTGGGCCGCTTATTTCTCGCCCCGCACGTCTGCCAACCTTGCGAAACCACAACAAGCCATTTGGCAGAGTAAACAGGCAAGACGGGTATTGCGCCACTCTGACTTCAGTTCCTCCACTGACGCTTCATCATCAGAGGTCTGGGCTGGGCGGACCAAGGACGTCGATGTTCAAGTTGTTCCTCGTCTTCCTCCCAGCTGAGGATGTCGCAGTGCCCGCCAAAGCCAGGCTAAATTCAATTCTACTACAAGTTGGATAGAAAATGTGTTTACTCATGGGAGAGTTTGGCACAGGGATAATTTCTGCCACTAGTTTCGCTGCTATCGCTAAGGGACCAGAAAAATACGAAACCATAGTAAAATAAAATTTAAAAAGGCTTGGAAATAACAGAAGTCATTTAACTTAATTTAAAAGTGAATAGAAACCAATTTCGCTTTTTAAATGATCAACTTAAAATAACTTAAAATTAAGCAGAGGTCTGTGATTGGTCACTTTACACTCATTACCGATACCAACGCTCAAGCGGCAGAAATTTTTCCTGTGACAAACTTTTAACATTGATTTTTCTAACCTCGTAACTGGGATAGGTAAAACGAATATAAAATCGCGGTAGGTTCCCAACTTCGACGGACAACTTTATGCGACGAAAAATAAATGTTACAATGAAACAACGAGGAAATACAAACTATGAATCTGTACTGTCACATATAGTTAACAGATGGTTTTATTTAGTATGTTGAAGCGTTAAATGTGATGACGAAAATTATATTATAAACATATAAAGACTGTAAATGAAAATCATGCTAAATTGTGTGTTCTGACGTTGGTATTACGGAGCGGCGACGTGTTACCTACTTCGGGCGTCTGCGTCGAAAATAAGGTTTGCCTTGTTTAACACGTGAGTTAGGACTCTTATTATATTCTTCGTGCTGAATAGTCAGGGGAGTTAATAAAATTTCTCTTTGTAGGGAGAAATTCTATAAATACGCGAGAAATTATTACGCAGAATGTTGCGCAAGGCACGTTTTGCGCAAGATGTCATTTTAAAGCAAAAACTATACGCGTCACATTGATATACAGGATGTTACAAAAAGGTACGGCCAAACTTTCAGGAAACATTCCACACACACCCAAAGGAAGAAAATATGTGATATGCACATATGTCCGGAAACGCTTAATTACCATGCTAGAGCTCAATTCCTTACATCTCGTTAAATATCGTAAATAACGCTTTGTACATAAAATCTCCCAAATATCCAATGTATTGGTTCTTTCCAGTGTACTTTACTTCCTAAGTTCACCGCCAGGTGGGCTACTTGACGGAAGGTAATCTGGACTGCATTGCTTGTGTTGACATTTTACGAGATGTAAGGAATTGAGCTCTAACATGTTAATTAAGCGTTTACGGACATATGTCCATATCACATATTTTCTTTCTTTGTGTGTGTGGAATGTTTCCTGAAAGTTTGGCCGTACCTGTTTGTAACATCCTATATAATCTGTGCTGGTAATACAACATAACCATAGAGGTATGGAGAAAACCATAATCTGTGGTGTGTGAAGGCGAGATTCCATTCACAAAGATGAAGTAAACATCATGGCTCAGGACAGGAATTTTTGGCGAAAAGATTTATGCCCAACTTTATTTCAGTGTCTTACGTGCGCACTTCATGGCTATTGACAGAGTCTTTGTATGCAGAGTCGATATTCATTTGACTGTGCTAATCAATGCACGGATAACTGCCGCATATCACGTCTGTGATTTGCGATTTTAACCTCCACACGCTGGGTGTTACGGCATCCAATCACTGACCACATAGCAGAGAGGCAAGTGCGCACGTAAGGCTCTGAAACAAAGTGCTGCAAAAATATTTTCGCGAAATTTTGTGTTTCTAGCCACGCCTATCCTAATTTACAATTTATGGCTATTATGTACCTATCTTGGCTATCAGTTAATTACGGTGGCAAGTGTAATACCTTTAGTACGTTTACAGCGCCGTGTGGGACTGGACAGAACACAGAAGGGAGCCAACGCGGGGCGCACAACATGCGATATTAGGCTGAAATGTAGATATTATAATTATTTTTACACTTGACTGGACATTTTATACGCCGTTTGTCAAACCCGTGAATTCTAGAAGAAATAACTGCACAAAAACGTAGACTCAAACATGCGCCATCACATGTAACGAGACAGCGCTTGACGGTACTTGGTGACGTGACGAGACAGGCCCCCTCCCCCTCTCTATACTGTCACTCACGGGACACAAGAGAGGCTGCTTTCTCCTCCTCTTAAGGTGGAGTGTTAGAAAATTTCATTGTATTTTCAGTTCTTGAACCATTTCATTAATTCAAACTGTATTATCAAAATGTTATCTTCGACAAAGCATAGAATATATTATTAGTAAACTGCATAACATAAACACTAGTGGAATCTGTCATTAATTTGTCTTGCAGAATCATTGCAAGAGAATTATGGGTCAACTTTCAAGAATTCTCTTGCAATGGTTCTGCATGACAAATTAATTAATGATTCTATTATTATTTATGTCAAGCAGTATACCAAGAATACATTCAATGCTTTGTCGAAGAGAAAATTTTGACCATGCAATTTTAATAAAATGGCTCAAAAACCTAAAATACAATAAAATTGTCTAACATTCCGTCTTAACACGTTGTCCCGGGGTCAATCCCCGGCTCCGTCCATCCTGATTTCTGTTGCCCATGGTCTCCCGTTATCACTCCAGTCACTTTCTTGAATTGCTGTATTTTGTGTCATAAGATTTCTTCTGGGTAAATTATTGGAATTTTAACCTAACTACGGGATAGAATATATAGTTTAAACACCGTAAATCTTTATTTTCAGTTACTGTTGCTACAGATCGAATTGCTGTTAAGAAATAAATGCGAATTTTCTAACTGCAGTTCTATCTGTAACAACATTAACGACACAAATATATTTACGGTGTCTTAAATTCTATCAAAATGGATTCTATTCCGTAGTTAGGTTAAAATTCCAATAATTTACCCAGAAGAAAAGTTACAAACAAAATACAAAAATTCAAGATGGCGTCTATTACTCACTCTTAACATAGGCCATGGCCGACTCCTCCCCTAGTTCCTGTCTGTAATGATCTCGCTGTGGACGAGACGTAAAGTCCACTTACCTGGTCTTACCTTCCTCCTCCTCTTTTCCTGCTGACGTCACGGACTGTCTGGGAGGCGACTAGTGGTCGACACTGCTAAGCTCGTCATCGTACGTACTGTAATGTTTGTCTTGTATTGTGACGACAGGCATAACCCTCTCAGAACTATCCTCATTTGCTCGTGTACTATACAGCGTAGACTACAGGTAGGGACAACTGTTTTTCGCGGAAAGAGTTTTGCCCCACTTTGTTTCAGTGCCTTACGTGCACACTTGCAGTTTAGCTTCGTGGTTATTGGGCAACGTACCTTTATGATCAGACTACTCTCATTTCACTGAGCCAATCACAGTAAGGTTACTACGACACTACACTACAGAGTTTAGCGTCCAATCACTGACCGTCTAGTACAGCTGCAGACATGTACGCAAGACATTGAAACTAACTGCGGCAAAACTCTTTTCGCGGAAATCGTCAGCTCCTAGGTATAGGTGGTTCGGAATAAAGTGAGCACTTTTGAAGCACTAGTTACTTTTTCCTTTCCAGATTATTTAAAGTTACCTGACGCTTTTTAATATAAACAATCCCCCTTTAAGAGGATTCCTCGACTGGCACATGGACGGCGTTGCAGCGTGTCACATGTATTTTTTTACGGGAACCCGCTTAACTTATTCATATCATGTTTCTCTATGAAAAGAACGCACACTTGAACCTATGCTTCTATGTATTAAAAAATTCAGCTCGCTTGTTAGAAACATGATTTTCGGACCCCTCAAAATGGCTAAAAAGTTTTTTTTTTATTCTGTAAATCCGAAAACATTCTCTGAATTCGTAAAGTGCAAAGCGACAGGCTTTCAAACTATTCAAAAATAAAATTCCGTGGTCACCGCATAGAGTCCTGTAGGTAAAAGACTACAAGGAAAACCTTGCACGCAATTTGGCGCGCTGCGAATAGAGGCGATATGCTTCTCGTCAAGCGTGGGACACTGGCTCTTATCGCTACGCTGTTGCCTCGTGTCAAAGGTGGAAATTCGACATCGGCGAAGACTCTTCTTAATAACAATCCAAATGCATAGACTGTGATGTTTGGGTAATGTGGGGTAAGTTTAAAAATATGGACGAGAAGCTGTACTGCGGGGATAATAAAGTTTAAATTATTTAGATATTGTAAATTATATTTGAATTTGTAAGAGTTTATTGCGGCCCTGTTTTTAGGTACCGGTATCGTAATTGTTACTAAATACGATTCCACGTTTCTTCATTTGGCCTTCGGCATACTCTATACCAGCCACAGCAACAGATTAATCGCACAAATTTTGTTACCTAAACATTATACACAAGGATTTAATTTTGAATCAGTTTCACTGAAGGTTTCTGGTCGTGAACAGTATTTACTATTACATGTACTATGTTCACTCCCCCTCCCTGACCGAGACGAAGACATGTTCTAACTACCGCTAAAGTGACTGTCGATAACAATCCAACTGAACCATACTAAATTTCTAGTTACTAAATTAGCAGTTGGAACACTGTCATGCGACTGTCAGTGAGTGCAGTAGAACCTCATTAATATAAAACTGAAGGGAACCTCATTTTTTACAGTTTGTAATAATGTGGTTTGTATTAATAGGTGCTGACAGAAACTCGAAAAATTCTGAAAAAATGTATTTTTAGTATGAATACAAACTTTCATATCAACACCGTGAATTCTTTTAACAACTGGATTTGATTTTACACTGCTTTTTATTTATTTAATTTGTCTTTATTTACCTTGGGCGCAGTTAATGCAGCCTCTGCCTTCTCTTCCACTGGACCCGGTATACATGAGCATATATCAAAAACACAATAATTACTCTTAAGTTTACATACAATCAATAATACACACATTTCCTAAATTTGTCAAGAGAACTCTGTCCAGGGGAACTCTTTATTAAGCGTTTAATTTAAAATTTAATTTCTAATCTTACTAAGAAGGGGAAGAAAGCCACTTAGTTTTAATGCAAACTTTGTATTAACAGTGTCTGTATTAAAGTTTTTTTTTACTAAATTTTGTAAAACCAAGTAGACTGTAAAACGTTTTGTAAAATTGTGACGCCAAGATTTATTGCGAAAGTAGCCGTTCACAAAAGCATATTATGCTATCTTCCTTATTCACAAATATATAAACTCATTAGTGCATGAGTGTGATAATATTTAAAAACAAAAAAAAAAAAATTCAGTTGTTGGTGTACTTGTGAAGATAATTCCCATGTGATAATTTCGCAATAACTTCACAAGCACCACGTGTGGGAATACACACGTCTAATTATCACCCAGTCCGAGTGTTCAGCTGACTGCAGTGTTAAACTTGTATGCTAGATAACATCTGCGGATGAATATAATCAGTAAAACATTGTAATTGTTCCAGTGTCATGGTCCAGCCCAGACATTGTAAGTGAATTTATGAAGTGTGTAAAGTAAATTAAGGTGGTCGCACACCTGAATTGCGAAGATATGTACTACAACGTTTCAGTAGAAAATGATTAATTCAAAACCTTAAAATGTACTAAAGTAGGATTTTAAATATTTACAGCACGTACATTTCGTATTGCTAGAAGTACTGGAAAATCGGAGGAATCTTTGTTGTCGTAGCATTTTGTAAAACATTGTATGATTGAAGAATGGTTATGTTGTTGTTTGAAGACAATATTCATTAGCGGTGTACCATAGTTATCATTGGCCTAGTCAGATGGAGACATGCCCATATCTAGAGAAGAACGTTACATATGAATATGTTATATTGAAATCTAGGAATAAGTCAACTTTTACCGCCATAACTCAGTGTTCCTACGTATTATATATGTTTTATGGGAATTATATGCTACCTTTCTAGAATGTTCTCTTGCAGTGATTCTGCGTGACAAACTGAAGAAAGATTCCATTATTGTTCATGTCAAGCAGTTTACCGAGAATATATAATATGCTGTGCCGAAGATAAAATTTTGATAATACAATTTGAATAAATGTTGTGGCTCAAAAACCGAAAATTCAATAAATTTGTCTAACACTCCCTTTTGAGGAAATATATTTCCCTGCACATTACAACATATTTGAAAAACATAGTAGACGACGTCCTGTATCTTTAAACATCGTTTAGCAGCCGAGACTGATGCTATAGTCTGTCTCACGTAAGCAGTATAGTTTTTCACAGTCCTGAAGTCTTGTGATATGAACAAATTTCTACTGAAAAAAAAAATACTTTTCATTTTGATGTAAGTTCGCAGTTTGAGAGCCAACTGAGTGAGTTTGTACAAAAATCCCTTGTGGCAGAGGAAAACACTGCTTATCTCATGGTAACAGCTGCGTAAAGGAATGTAAACACTAGTGCCAAGAATGGAGCCCTTATGTGAGAGAGACTATAGGTGCCATTCATCGGTCGAAGAACAATTCATATTCGCTGCTGTCCTTCAGCAGTCACTACACCTGCGTGGCTCAACAATGCTCCCGGCTAGTACGTAAATGAGCCCGCACAGACATACACGTACGTTACACACGTAGTTCCGCACAACTTGCGTGTCGTACAGCGCAGAAGCACCTAGCAACGTGTGTTGCGCGGGTGTTACGTGACGTGTCGTGACGTCACCCGTGACGCACTGCAGAGCCCTATGGAGCCCCTCCCCTCCAGCTAGCCTCCCCGCCACCGCGGGCGCGCGGCGCACCGGGCTTCCCCTACCCGGCGCTGCCAACTGCGTCGCTGCGAAACTTCCCGTGTAGTCGCTTGTTTGCGTCATCTGGGTCACGACAACCTTGCCGTATGATAGGCCGCGACCCTGACACATGCCATAGCATCAGTGAGACGAGCCCTCCTCGCTGATCTGTTGTCTCGGCCGTGGGAGACTTCTCCCAGCTTCTTTCCCCAACAGCAATATGTCTTAACGTTAATTAATTCTAAGTGGATTGATTTCAAAGATTATATTATCCAAACAAAAGAAAATAATTTTAAATGTCCTTATAAATTATCGCGATAGCAATTTTTTTTAAAATAATTATCTCATAAATACTTAGTAAATATAAATGTAAAAATTACGATTAAGATTCCAGAAATGTCACGTAGAAAAAAATAAATATATATAAGACTGTCTTTTCTACAATGTTTAGTCATTTTTAACTAAACTGCTCGCGGACAAAAGCTTTTTCTGCGTTGAGAAGACAAGAATATAGCTACAGGAACAAAAATGTAGGAAAAAATTATGACATTATGTTTACGAATGGTTTTTTCGTAATGAAGATACTCATTTGTCCACAGTTTTCAGGGCATGTCAAGATCCTATAGCAATATGAGCCTCGCCAAGATAAACAAAAAAGTTAGGTTCGACTGCTACTGAGTCATATGTAACATAATGTTATCATATTTATGTATTCATATCCTTCAGGCACACCGGAGCGAAATTTTGAGATTTGGGGGAGAGGGGCAAAGACTCGTGTATGTTGCGAACATACACGTACCCCAAAACAGCGGGCGGTCCGGGGTCCTCCTTCGGAAAAGTTTGAATTTTAAATTACAAAATGGTGCAATTTAGATGTTTCCTAACATAAATATTGAGTGTAAAGCAGCCATAATCACAGCGAAAAAAGAATTTTTCAAATAAAGCTACAAATTTATTACATATACCCTAAAAATGTGGATATGGGGGCAAAACACATACTTTGCCCCTCACACAAATGAGTTGGGGGGGGAGGGGGACAGACAACCGCCCTTGCTGCCCCCGTCGCTCCGGCGCCACTGCTATCCTTGCTTGCACCAGTATTTCGAGCCGAGGTAGGCAACAACCTTTATAGGGGAGTGTTAGTCTATTTTATTGTATTGTCAGTTTTTGAGCCGTAACATTTATTCAAATTGTATTATCAAAATTACAGCACAGTAAACAAAGTATAATATATATTCTTGGCAAACTGCTTGACATAAATAATAATATAATCGTTCGTTAATTTGTCATGCAGTATCGTAGCAAGATAATTCTTGAAAATTAACCAATAATTCTCTTGCAATGATTCTGTGTGACAAATAAATGATTCCATTAATATTTATGTCAAGCAGTTTACCAATAATATAACCAATGCTTTGTCGAAGAGAAAATATTGATAATACAATTTGAATAAATGTTATGGGTCAAAAACTGAAAATGCTATAAAACTGACTAACACTCCCCTTAAGTGAAATTCGGCACGTACAGTCGTTTGGGGGGAGTTTGAGCTAGTGTAGGGTAACTTTGTACCGTGTGTTTTCTTCCATAAAACGACTGTGTGACCTGCAATAACGACACGTAATTAATAATCAAGGCATTATTAACAAAGAACACAGATATATATTGGCAATTGTCTGGCTTTCATTTGAAATTAATTTAGGCTGGTAGTACGCAGTTGTCCTTACTGCTACAAAATATCCCCAAATAACTGTAAGGTTATACTTAACATATTTGTACTTTCTTTTTAGAAGTCTTGCCGAAGTATTTGTTTGTCCTTGGAATTTCAAAATAATAGTCTATTGACCAGGGGCGTCATTTGGGCCTACAGGGGGGGGGGCAAATGCCACCCCCCCTGGATTTAGAATTTTATGTGTATAAATATATTTTTTGTATTTTTAAATGTAAATAATGCTAACTTAAGGACATACAACTGAAGTTGTATTATTAAAATATCTAATAAATACATGCTTAATTAATAAAAAAGATGCAACAAGGTCACTGTCGCCAGAAAACAAAATCTTGCCCCCCTCCCTAGAAAAACCTGAAATGACGCCCCTGCTATTGACACTAATTTGACATTATTAGATAAAAAGTGTATATTTTTATTTGTCTTTAGTTGGAAAGTGTTAAGTCAGATATTCGCTTTTATCTTACAGAAAAAGTTTTCGAATTAAAAAAAAAAAAACACTTTCTATCAACAAAGTAAATACTTGAATTGCATTAATTTTTAGTGCATGGAAGGAAAAAAAAACTCCAGCCACTTTCCGGCCTTGTTGATGTTGTGGAGGTAACCCACCGAACGACATAATAGTATAACCTGTTATGTGGCGACCTTGAAAACTCGGACGTCGTTGGGAAATTCAAGTAGGTAAATGTTTGGGTATTTCCTTTATTTATTTACAGCCGTGTTTGGTTGTTAGATTGATCTCGATCAGTTACTGCTCTAACCTAGCAATGTAACTGAATCGACCATCATTTGTTATCCAGAATAATGATAATTATCTGCATATATATATATATATATATATATATATATATATATATATATATATATATATATATATATATACTATATATAATGACAGTGATAATAATATATTTTTAAGGGTCTAACACGCTAAGAGTCATGCTGTGCGATGCAATGTTATGTTATTAAAGAATTTTGTTATGCATTTGTAAATACAAAAAAAAAAAGTATACTTTTACAAAAAATCTCTGGAAACTAGCGTCAAAAATTATTTTTTACATTAAGTTTACAAAAATTGTAGTGTAATTTATAGGAAATGCTTGGAAATATTCAAATATGTCTGTAGTTACGAAAATGTTTTATTTTGTATATTAATAACTAATCTCTTGTACATGCCTTAAATGATAAAACAATTTAGTCTACAGTTATCAAGAACTCTTTTTTAAAGTACGAAATATTTTGTGAACTGTAAGGAGCCGCCGAAGGTTTTTTTTTCCACATTGTACACTCTGCTCATAAACATTTATTCTACTCGTTCCCATAGGTATTAGGAAAATTTACACGACTTTAATTGACTGTGACAGTCTTGCTGTAGTACCTGGACTGATAACTTTTGTGACATTAGTTTATTAAATTTTTATGTTAAATTATGGAAAAAAAAACTGTTACTCACTAAACGCGCACTTCTAGGTTTCTGCCTGAATATGACATCAGGGAAGTGCTTAAAACTGAAATTCGTTGCACAGTTATTTTCAAATACGTTTAGCCTTCTATTAAGTAAGAAGATTTCTTAGTGCAAGTCTTACGTCTGTGTTTGTGTCAAATGAAATTTGGGTGAGGGTTTTGTAGGCTTAAATATAGCCTATATATTTTTTACAAACGTATAATAGTTTGAGTTTGCTTTTATATTTCCGTGAGATTTGACTCGAAATTGTATCCAAAACAATCGTTATATCTAAATAGTAGCTAATGTTACATCTGGGGAGTTCTGTCTTGTAACCTATTTCTGAAAAGGCCGTTGAAAATAAACAAACGCCGAAGACCGTATTTCAAATAGACTATTTTACGAACTTCAACATACAAAATAATATAGGGATCGAAGTCTATATTAAAAATAAAGCAATAATAATTTTTGCCAGTTTTGTAAGTGATGAACTCTTGGTAAACTGCTTATAGACCATTTACAGTAAATAGAGCACTTAAAATATCTTCTTGTAAAATATAATATTTTATAAACGTATTTTTTGCTACCTTAGACAATAACACTAGGTCACTTCACTTTGTTCGTTACTTAATTTACTACAAATTCTTTGGTTGGCAGTTAGGAGGCTATAAGTAATTTAAAAATGTAATGAAACTTGTGGTCTTTCTGTCCACGAAAGGTGGTAAGCAGTGGCGAATTTATAAACATATTTTTTTGGGGAAGGAGAGGGGCTTATCTGATTTTATATATTGTAAAAAATACCAGCAATCTCAAAAGTGTGGTTGTTTACAGTTACAGAACATTAAAAATAACATGCATACAAGTATAGGACACATTAAATGTACTTACATCATCATAAAACATAACTTCAGTTTCCTTGAGGCGATGGGTACGTAAGGTCGAACACGATTTTTTTTTTGGTGGGAGGCCATCAGTCCAGTACCCCGCCCCCTTAAACCCGACACTGGTGGTAAGAAAGGTAAAGCTACATGTTAATAAAATGATACTTATGTCTTATCGAACACCAACTAAAAACTGCATTAAAATCACATGTCTAAATAGTATCTAATTTGTCTTACAGTATGTCCTTTTTACCGCCAACTAAAGAATTATCTGGTAGGATAAAAAATTAACTATGGGGCTTCAAAAGTGCTCATTTTATTATTAATAGTCTATACCTAAGAAACGTTCGTCTTATTCCTGCATAAGATGATTCGCAAACGAATTCGTCGCTCAAGCAAAACAATATTACTCAGAAAGTTAGCAGAAACTGTTATCAAGAGCTGTTTTTTTTTTGTGAGTTGGCTTCCGTGAAGCATACATGTATCTAGGAACTGTTACATTTGCGTTATATATAACAAAAATAACAGACAAAAATTTACAAACATACAATTTCAATTAAAACAAATGACACGCTGAACATATAAACAAAGCCGACTATAGTCGTGATTTTCACTTCAATTGTATACACTTACAAAAAATCTAAAATTATATTTTCAGATTTTTCGAAATCCGAAGCCTGAAGCACTTAATTGACATGAGATTGTTTTCGATTATTGCTCGGTATTTATCAAACAGTTTATACTTGCTTTAAAAAAAATTACTCGTTTTTTTCCACTCAATATAATAACTTAATTACCACGGAGAAATCTTACTGATCTATTTTAGGCGAAAAGCAGACATGACCATCGAGATATAATTAATACGGAGTTACATCTTACAAGCCAACGTAATGTGGAACAATTTCCATGTTATAAACTGAAAAATTTTTTCTTCCGGACATACGCAATTGCGAGCTAAACGTTGCGTTGCATTAAAAGAGAGGCAAAGGAAAAGAAATGGCAGTTGTAGCTGTTGCACACTAATAGATAGCCCAACAGTATATGCTCCAGCTGCCCAGATGCTGGCGGTAGAAACTAGGGGCAGGCTGTTATATCCGCGACACGTACTGCTGGTTGCCTGCGTCCAGGCGCCAAGGACAGACTTTCGTAACGTGTTGTCCATGTGTCTGCATAGCAGCTTTCCTACGTTCTACGTACCACCTCGCGCCATACCACTCTGGCAGGCTTGCTACATCACTGACATATGACGTGGTCAACTAGCGTGTAAGTGCCAGTAACATCAGTTGTCTTCTGTCGGCTAGCACAAACATTTAGTACAGTGTAGCACAACACGGAGTACACTTTCTGACAACTGGCAAGTCTCTGCTCAATAAACTAAATCCAACACAGTATATTCGTCAAACAGTAGTATTAAACCGATCTATGCGCAGTATGACTATGAAAAAACTGCACTCATTCGTGAGATAGCCTACATAAAGGAGTGTAATACGATTATACCTAAACTGGACACTAAAAAATTAACCTTAGAAAAATATCACTAGCCGTTACTTCACACAATTCAACATTAACTATAGTCCCCTTAGTGTTTGTGTGGTTGGCAGCGAAATTACACGATATAGTTCCGTATATTTTCATATTTAAATTCAACAATACTGAAACAAAATCAACCGAAATCGACGTAATTGTATTTTATACAATTAATAAATTATATATTTTTTTATCAAACTGTATCAATTCATACCGACTGCACATTTTATCTTACGCGCGCAAATATCAGGTGACGTGTCCAGAGAGGGTTAAATATTTCCTGTCGTTAGTTGTTACGCGCGGAGGGATACGAAATGGCTGCGAATATAACTTAATCATGGTTTTTTTTAATGCTCTCTTTATCTTGAATCGCCTTTATGTATTTCAATCCAGTGTTACACACCAGAATGTGGACAGATTTAAACCCCTGAAATACTGAGGTCTTTTTTTATTTGTTTTGAACCTTATTTTCATTCTTGTTCTGTCCTCTGCTTATGTTCTGTTTGTTTTTTAAACTGTTCTTGAAGCCTTTCGTGTGGTTTTGTTTGTTTTAATTAATTTAATAAATTATTGTTCGTTTTAAATATGGAAATAAGATTAGGCTCTTTTTAATTTGTGGGATTGTTCATTCTGTGTCGATTTGAATTTCTTACTATTTTTTTTCATTACGAGTTTACACGTTGAAAAACTAGATTAATTTAATACAAAACGTTCGAAAATTTTATGTTATTAAGTTTTTCAATAAATATTCGAACACAGCAAAAAAGTAGGTTGTTTATCCTGACTGTGAATCACTTTTATTTGATCAACATATTTATTTTATGTAATACGTGTTTGTATTTGTATGTGTTTATGTCTATATGTATATAAATAATTAATGGCTGGTACTTATTATTGTATGTGGTACTGACCAGTTATTAACTCCAGACCTGATGGCAGTCCAGGGAAAATATAAATTACATTATTTCAAAGGAAATATACAATAAATTAATCACACTGAGGTGAAAGTAACTAAGTCACAAAAGGGGATTTTTTTGTTTATAATACTTTTAGAGGTTTTATACCTAGCCACATTTGCTACAGAGAAAGGGGGTAAGTCAGGTGTATTTAAGTATAAGAATGTGTGTTTGGATATTTCCTAACTGAAGTGAATAGAAGTAAGTCAAGTGACTTAGTCCCTTCCTCCGCAGTTCTTATGTTGATCAACCTATTGGTACTTCAATTGGTGGATGTCTTATCTGTATTGCGCAAATTGAGAGAAAACCCGCTAGCCAATCGTGTTTGGAAGTGTCAATCATACTGGTTAA
>PNEQ01013094.1:0-22782 GCA_003012365.1 Medauroidea extradentata
CAAGGCGAAATTATCCTCGGCGTAAAGTACATGTGTATGGTTTGAAGGACTTGTATCAAGCAGACTTGGTTGAAATGATTCCTTATGCTCGCAAGAATAAAGGCTACAAGTACATGCTGACTGTTATTGACTGCTATAGTAAATATTCGTGGGCAGTGCCCGTAAAAACTAAGAGTGGTAGGGATGTAACAAATGCGATGAATATTGTTTTGCAAGATAAAGGTCCATGCAAGAATCTACATACTGACCTCGGCAAGGAATTCTACAATTTTAATTTCCGAGCCTTGATGAAGCAGTATAAAATTAACCATTATTCAACGCACAGTGGTCTCGAGGCTAGTATCGTGGAACGCTTTAATCGTACACTGAAGAATGAAATGTGGAAACAGTTTTCAGCACAAGGAAGCTACAAGTGGTTGGATATATTTCCTCGTCTGGTCTCGAACTATAACAATACAGTACATAGGACCACGAACATGAAGCCTGCAGATGTCAAAGACAACTCTTTACTACACACTGTTTATAAAGATGAGAAGAAACTAGACCTGCACAAACCTAAAGCGAAGGTTGGAGACTACGTAAGAATATCGCGAGTGAAGGGAACATTTACTAAAGGCTACACACCAAACTGGAGCACTGAAATATTTAAATAGTCAACATTAGACACTACGATCCAAGGACCTACTACCTAGAAGACTTGGAAGGCAAGGCTATTCGAGGAGGTTTCTACGGCGAAGAAATTCAAGTTACCAAGTATCCAAACACGTATTTGGTCGAGAAGGTATTGAAGAAGAAAGGAAATAAGGTTCTTGTGCGGTGGCTGGGGTTCGATGCAAGCCATGATAGTTGGATTCGTCAATCAGATATTATGTATAAATAAAGCGAATTGTGTATGAAGGAAAAAATAAAATATATATTTTTAAAATATGAATTTCTGTGTTGTTATTTAAAAGCAAATGTTCTTTTACTGGGAATAGTATAAGACTTGTACTGAGAATGTCTGGAGGGCAGTCTGCGATGACGAACATTGAACAAGTTGATACTCGAGGTGATGAGGTGGTCGGTGCTGTTTCGTCATTTCTCCCCTCGCAAGGAGCGGTGTTGTCCGGCAGTCTAATGGCCTAGGTCATTAAGCCGGGTGACGCACGACTCTCGCGCGCAGCTGCAGACTTTGAGTCATGCTTTGCCACTTCAGGTAGTGGCTCGCGAGCAAGTTAAGACCAGGGCAGTACCTATCCGACTGGATGGCGCCAGCGGCCGTCCCTATGGCTGGTGACGTAGATTGTGACCACATGAAAGGAGGGTATTCTCGCAATACATTGGCTGGAGGGGAGGGGATTCTTGCCTGGAGGAGTCTCCTGAGTACTTCTATCTTCCGTCTATGTTATGATGGCGAGCAAGGTGTACGTGTGGGGCAGTGAGGACGACAGCGCTCTCGACGAGCTGTACGATGCTGCTGTGGCAGGGGCTTCACCGTCAGCTCGGCCACCTCCGCCTCCGTTGATTCGCTTGTGGCAGAACCCCGGCCTCAGCGACGAGGACGAGGTTCAGATCGTCGGGGTGTTTGGAGCAGGCAAGCGGCCCTCCGACTTCGCCGGACCTGCTCCAAAACGGAGGCCCCTCAACAGGACGACCCATAATGGTGGTGGTGCCCACAGTGCACGAGGTGGAGGAGGACGACGATGACGGCAACGACTACGATGCAGAGGAGGAGCAGAAGGAGGAACAGGGGGAGAAAGAGGATGGGAATGTGGCGGAGGAGGTGCGGCGCGAGCTCGTTGGGCTGCGGGCCCAGGTTCGGGACCAGCAGGAGGAGATCCTGGATCTGCGGCTCCGACTAGAAGCTCAGCACGCCGTGGCGGGGATCCGCCACACCGCCACCGCCCGCTTCCAGGAGGAAGTCCTCGGCCTCCTCCGGACATTGGTGGGACGAGGACCTGACCATCCGCCTCATTTGTAAATATTGTGTATATAGTTTTTTATTGTGTTGTGTACATAGTGTTAATAAATGTATTTATTTTAAAACTTAAATTCCTGTGTGTTGTGAGACATTATTTGCCTGTCATAACTTTTCTAAAGAGCATCAGATGCAACAGTCCTTGTACACTTAATCAGTGATTACATAGAACACAAGTACATCATACTATAAAAGGTTTTACAGAATGAAATTAATATGATTGATGGTGGTGATGTAGTGGTGATATTAAATGCTTGTCAATCTAGATGCCTGGAGGTAAGCATAAAAAAATATTGGTGATAGGGGCGAGAGTCCTGCCTATGGTACATTACACATCGCCCTTAAACGTATATGTATACAGGTGGAGTAGAATCAAGTGAGAAAAAAATGGCGGCTCAAACCCATGGTGGCCATTCCTAGAACTCATTATAATAATATATTATTTTTGGCGGCGGGAATGGGGGAGGGGGGTATTATTCCAAGCTGGTGGATGGTTTGAAAATATTTTTAGAATTTTTTTAATTTTTGGAAATTTTTTAAATTTTGGAAAATTTTGAAATTGAAGTAATTCAAGATGGGGGCCGGAAACAAGATGGCGGCCGGAAACAAGATGGCCGCCGGAAAAAAGATGGCTGCCGGAAACAAGATGGTGGCCGTGCACCTCAGCCCCCAGCCCCTATCCCAGAAGCCCCATAACCTATCTACTATAGACATTTGTACAGGAACCACGTATAATGATAGGACTTCATTTAGGAACAGACTCTGTGAGGTTATGCAAATTAATCAAAAAAACAAATATACCAAGGTGCGCCATGTCAAAATACTAGCTGCAGTTTATTACTTAAATGAAAAGCAGTTATAACAACTGGATGTATGGCTCTAGTAGTATCGAGCCAGCGCTCGCCGTGCGCATGTAGCCCGGCGGAGTGTGTGGTCTGCGGTGTTAAACGGGTACACTCGCGCGCGTGGTTTAGTGTATGCTTCTGTACTAGTCATTCTTATACGTTTCCAGTGATAATGCGTGTTAATACTTTACGTATTACTTTTGACAAACGCCCGACTGCTATGGAAATCCATGATTGGATTGCTACGTCGCTGCACGTCCGCGAAGATCAGCTGGAAGCGATACAACTAGATGGTCGACAACATTGTTTTCCTGAAATTGGATTCGCAACAGCTGTGTGACCACATCCTGCAGGACACCGGTGGAACATCACATCTCTACTCTGACAGCGGGGAGCGGACACTTGTCACCATTGAACCTGCCATCGACAACATCCGGCCGGTAATAATCATTAACCTTCCCGTAGAACTTGACAACTCCAAACTCCTTTCACTTTTAAAACGACACGGTCGTGTGATCAGTCTTCAAGACGAATTCTGGGGCACTAAGTATAAGTTCACGTCAAATCAGGGGTGCGCATTGCACGTATGGCAATTGACAAAGATATCCCATCATACATAAACACTGACGGTGCATACGGTGTCGTAATATACCCCGGACAACCACGAACATGCAATTATTGTCTACAACCTGGTCATGAACGGGTATCATGCCCCACATTGCAGGCTAAGGACATGCGAAGTATACAAAGATGGGGAAAGGCATCCTTGAGTCAGGTTGTCGCAGGCAGTGCATTCGATACACACTTTCCAGAGTCCGTCCCTGGTACCTCTGATTTAATAATTCGCCCAACACTACCTTCGCAAATGCCTCCAGGCGAACATATTAAGACACAGGATGGTTCACTTGGCGCTATACTTACAACAGACGTGCCGACAGGATATACTACCACATATCACATTGACTAATTAGAGGACCAATGCAACAATGACGGCGGTGGCGGCGCCAAGGGTTCTGGAGAGCGACCTGATGTACGGCGGAATTCTCCACGTGCCACTAACATTATCCTGTCCACGATGGATGACGATATTTCAACTACACATATGCGGATAACGTTGACCAGAACGTGCACCACGACTCCATGAACATACAACCCTCCGTGGAAAACAGGGACCACCATCCGGGGATCGGCGTATCTAGCGATAACGCCGACGGCGATGTTTAACAGGGGCACAGCTTCAGTGGACAGTAGCACACACCACCGTCGCAGGACGTAGGAGAGTCATTGTCCCATGAGGCGCAGGCGAGTCACAAGGCAATGTCACCTGAGCTGTAAGGGCCACCCTTGGCGGTGGCCGGCATCTCACAGGAAATTCAGACGACCACGACTTCGCCTACTAAATGTAAGCGTAACACGGACGTGACAGATACACTTAAAGGTGGTCACAGGCAGGACAGTTTGAAAGTTAAAGCGAGTGACAGCCGACCATTTAGTTCTCGCTCGAGCCACCTGGAAGCTCTTCATGTAACCCGGCGAGCGACATCTGTAAAGACCTGAGTGGCGGCAAAGGTAAACGCAAAAAGTAATGATTACAGTCCACAACTTGGCTACCCTGAACATGTGTGGAGTCTCGATAAACGTAAAAATTGAAGAAATCTTACGTGTCATTTACCTAAACGCGATAGATGTTTTATTTTTGCAAGAAATTGTTCCCCACGCGATTCCTTTCTTCCGGAATGTGAATTTATACGTGAACATTGGTGACCATTCTTCCGATACGGCTTTCGTCACAAGAGCTGGGTTTGAAACGTCACCCTTCTGGTCGAGTGATTGTTGGCGA
Organism: Medauroidea extradentata; assembly: GCA_003012365.1. Lineage (NCBI taxonomy): Eukaryota > Metazoa > Arthropoda > Insecta > Phasmatodea > Phasmatidae > Medauroidea > Medauroidea extradentata. The sequence continues at coordinate 4,643 of PNEQ01013094.1, forward strand.
CATACAGGATGTCCGTCTAGTAAATGTTTACGCTCCCTCTGGTGCGCAAGCGAACCGCGAACGAGACATTTTTTACACTACGAACATCGTCCCTTTTCTACACTGCGGTGGGAACCGATTCTCGGTGGTGACTGTAACTGCGTCATAGTTCCAATCGATCACGAAGGTGGGTCTTACCCGATAAATTCGCCGCTGTTGGAGACTGTACGTCACATAAAACTACTGGCATAACAGATATTGTTCCATGTCAGAAACCGCATTTCACATGTGTCACAGCGAACGCAAAAACACAGCTGGACAGATTTTATGTCTATACTGAACACAAGACTGATATTACATCATATATCGTCCTCCCCATTGCTATCAGTGATCATCACATGGTCAAAATCACGCAAAGGGAATTTACATCTGTATGGAGGTGGGGACGCGGATATCGGAAAATTAATACTCAGTTATTACGTCATGCATACATTAAAGAGGAATTTCAACGTGAATGGAGCATGTGGATAGAGCACCGACGTCAGTATACGACTACGATCACCTGTTGGGACCAATATGTCAAACATAAAATACGGACATTTTTTATGAAACACTCGTGGCAAATAGCAGCACAACGTGCTTAAACGTTTTCTTTCTACGAGACTATTTTACACGAGTGGCAACAATCAGCTGCAGACGATCCGGTCACTCTAGACCACATCCGAGCGGTAAAACAGAAGATACTAGGCATGCAAGTGGCAAAACTTTCTGCTCAGTATACTCTGCTTAAAGATGTATCCATCGCAACGGGAGAAATCCCTGAGCTTATACATGGTGTGCAAGCAAAAGCACCATCATGGCCAATTAGACATCACCAAACACAGTGACCAAGATGGGAGAGTGCATTTGGACTAACACTCTAACGTGAAGACATGCACAGAATACTACTCACAGTTATTTACACCAGAAGACATACGGGCTGGGGCGCTTACGGAAGTATTGTCGCACTGCACAGAACGGATTGATCAGGAGGACGCTGGCGGGTTGGTCGCTCCAGTGATGGACGCAGAAATCTTAGACGTCAATAAACTGCTACCTCACGATTAATCTCTTGGCGCGGATAACCTCCCATACGAGTTTTACTCACATTACTGGGACATAATAGGACCGGCTGTTGGAGACATGATGCGGGACGTTCTTCCCACTAAATCACTCGCCAAATCACAATGTGAGGGTGTCATAGTCCTGGTGCCGAAAACATACACACTGCAGACCGTTGAAGATTACCGGCCGATAACGCTATTGAACACTGACTACAAGCTAATAATGAGGGTGATTGCTAAACGTATCCGACAAGTCCTAGGGCAAATCATATCTGTGGGGCAAACCTGCTCGATCCCTGGGCGGACAATACTCAACAGTGTCACGGCACTGCGAAATGTGTATCTACAAGCCAAGATTGACAAAAATACTGGCACATTTCTCCATTTAGACTTTCATAAAGCATTCGACAAACTGCATCATGATTTCATTCTGGCAGTACTGCGTACGTTCGCCTTTCCACACGAGGTGATAGACTGGGTGCGAATGACATTCAGAGAAATTAACTCACGGATACAGATCAATGGGCACCTAACGCCACCCGTTCCCATTCGGAGATCAATCCGGCAGGGGCATCCCTTATCCATGGTTTTGTTCACGATTGGTTTAGAACCTTTTCTACGTCTCATACATGAGCACATGGAAACGTCTCCTTTAGGATGAGGTTTGATACATTTCATGGCTTACGCCGATGACGTCACTTGCATCGTACGGTCGCAACAGGACACCGATGCGATCACTCAGTGCGTCGTGCAATATCAAGCTGTCTCTAACATGCAGGTAAATAATCAGAAAAGTGCTTTTTCGCCCGGAATAATGTCACTACTGCAGGCTCACCGCTACTTCGACACAATTTCAGAGATGTCGAACAGTTGAAGATATTAGGTATAACCTTTTATAAGGAGCTGTCCGAGCTGTTGCAGGAGAATTGGACGGAAGTGGTATCTTAGCGCCACGACAAAATGATAGCCTTCGCGACAAGGAAATAAAATATAATACGTGTCCATACTGTCAATGTGTTCGTCCTTTCTAAATTGTGGTATACTGCACACTTTCTACCACTACTGCCCTCTCAACTAGCGGAGATTATAAAGTACGCAGGCTGGTATACCTGGAAATCTCAATTTTTGAAAGTGGCACGGACACAACTGCATCTCCCAACGAGTGCTGGTGGTTTGGGGCTGATAGACATTAAGTCAAAAACTACAGCGATGTTTGCGGCGAATGATATTGACACTTTTCTACACGGCGAGGAGACTTCAAAGAACATTCATCGTTATATATAGAGGAACCCGGGGCAGAACAGGGTACTGGGTACTGTAGTTGCAGCGTGAAAAGACATTTTCGGCGTCGGCGATATATTTTTACGGCATGCGAAGAATCCTGTTTTAAACAAGCAAGTGAAATTAATTAATTTGTTTATGCATTGTATTAAAATGAGTAAAATATTAGATTTACAGTGGAATATTTAGTTTGCGAAATACTGTAATGGGTGAAATGTAAGCAGAAAAGTTTCAAATATGTATCTCCGGGGCAGAATGTGGTATAAATGCCGGGGCATAATGGTGTACCCTGTTGTGCCCCTACCCCATTGTGCCCCTGTTGTGTCTAGCCGATTATCCAAACTAGAATTCCTGATTCTAAACTGTTACAATAAAGGATTTCAGTATGCAGCTGTGTTAACTATCAATAAACCTTATTAACGGCCTTGAACTATACCTTGTTCTAGACTATGGTTCGAAAGTACGTAAAGAAATCCAACCGGCAATCGTGGCATGAAAACAACATGAAGCAGGCTTTAAAAGCAGTTGCTTCTAATGCGATGGGATACAAAAAAGCAGCAAGTACGTACAATGTGCCTCAGACAATACTCGAAAGAAGATTCGCAGTTTTTAAAGCTACTGAAGATATGGGTATTGCTGCGAAGAAAGGTACAATTTATTTTTAAGTACCTAACATATTACATTTATTTTTATAGCGTTACATAAACCTAAATCTGACTTTCGTTATAAATTATGTTTACATTTTATTAAACTGTTTTTTTTAGAGTATGTCATAAGAGACCAGAAAAATTTGTAAGCAAGGATGCAAAATCCGTTAGATAATAAAGCTACTGCCATTTGCTCATTTGTTGATCCTACAGGTCTGGTTTAAAATACGGTAGGTTTTTTTTGTGGAATAATCTTTCATAAAAGATTTATTATTAGCTCAAGAGATTTTTTACTGTGTGAAATAAGTTGTGGGTCAGGTTTAAAAGTAACAACTTAGGCCTAATCAGCAAAATATAAGGTTGCAGAGGCCACGGCGACCGAGCGGTCAGATCGCTCGCCTTCCTCCAAGGTGATCAGGGTTCAATCCCTGGCCGGATCACTCCGGATTTTTCGCAAGTGGAAATCGTGGCGTTCAGATGATGTCATTGGTCGGCAGGTTTTCTCGAGGATCTTTTGTTTTCTTCGCTGCTCCATATTTACATCGTTCTCCCCATAGGTTCTCAAAACCTTAGCTGTTAAGAGCCGCCCAAATCTCTTCACTCATTCAGGTTGCAAATTACAAGGAAAATGTTTGAGTTTGTAGTCGAGAGATATTGGAAACTCAGCTCTTGAGTTGATGGTTGGGAAGGGAGGAATTGGGAAATCCCCGAGAAAATTCGTTGGCCAATGGCATCACTCCGATACGTTTCCCAAATGTGAGAATCAGTTGTTACCCTGCCAGGATTCGAACCCGGATCACCTTGATGAATTTAACTCATAATCCTAACAATTGTGCACTTAAAATTAATTGTTAGTTGAATGATTAAACTTTCTAAAGTAAAATTTACTATGCTACTCAATTTTATATGAAAGTTGAAATTTGGTTTCAGGAATGGGAAACTACAAAACCGTTTTTTCGCCACAACAAAAGAAGAACTGGTGAGTTACATTAAAACAATGGAAATGAAGCTCTATGGTCTCACACCTAAAGAACTCTGACATTTAGCATACCAGTTGGCTTTCAGAAATAGTTTGGCACACCCATTTTCAGAAGAAAATGAGTCAGCTGGCGAGGATTGGTTGCAGAATTTTCTCATCCGATATCCGGACGTATCGGTTCGGAAACTCGAAGCCACATCTGCAGCACGTGCAATAGGTTTCAATGAAGTTGTAGTGAATAAGTTCTTTGATTTGCTTACACGAATCATTGATGATAATAAACTGACAGCGCATAGTATTTACAACGTAGACGAAACAGGAATCACATGTGTTCCCAAACAACAGTCTAGAGTTGTAGCAGCTAAGGGTAGATCACAAGTTGGAGGAATCACTTCAGCAGAAAGAGGACAGACCATTACATCAGTGGTTTGTATGGCTGCTAGTGGTTCATACATGCCACCCATGCTCATATTTCCCCGTCAGAGAATGAAACCAGAGTTGTTGGATGGTGCACCTCCGGGTTCATGGGCTGAATGCCACCCCAGTGGCTGGATTAAGAGTCATCTGTTTGTCAACTGGATGAAAAGATTCATAGAATATTCTCATGCATCTAAGGAGTCACCTGTTTTGCTATTGCTAGATGGTCATGCTAGCCATACAAAAAATTTGGACTTGATAGATACTGCATGAGCCAATGGTGTTATGTTATGTTTCCCCCCTCACTGCACACACAAACTGCAGCCATTGGATGTAGGCTTCATGAAACCATTAAGCACATAATGTGGAGAGGAAATCAGAAAGTGGCAACGCACCCACATTCATGATCGACGAGTGGTTACACAATTTATATTATGTGTCTTCCGGTAATAGACCTTAATGACAAAGATATTGTAGATCTTCGATTTAAGCTCTTCCCAAGGATTAGACAACGGGCGGCTGTTTGGTTCCTAGCACACACTATTTTATCACAGCTGTCCAGGACTCCCCAATGACACTTTGTGACTATATTCAAATACTTCGCACAGGACGATGGGACTTCCTACAGCATAACATATTAGAACAACACTATGGTGTATATTTGTTTGGGTTCTAGGATTGTACCAACCATCTCACGGCATATTAGCAGACAATTGCATCCGTTGTGTCATGCTAATATGGGTCATGGACGTACATTATAAGACTGTTATAATGCATGTATTATATAGTCTGTATTCTAGGTGTGTATTATAGTATGTGTATTCTAAAAAAATAAGAAAAAAGGTAGTAGCACGCTTGAGTGATATGCAGGAGGTCGGGGTTCGAATCTCGCCACGTTAGTTTTTTTTTTACTTTTTATTTTAGGAATTGTTATTTTATGTCAAGATTTTCGTAGTTTGATTTAGAAGGAAAATTGTGACATAACATTTAGTTTTTTGAGAAAACATTTTGACATGCATTATTTTACTAAATGCGAATTTCCACCTAGAACTGTTTAGGTAGTAATTGAAATAGGATTACAGCACTATCTGTATTAAATTTGAGGCTGTGGAGAATTATTAAAGCCATTTCAAATAATTTTATGCTCTCACTCTGCTGTGTATCCGCTACACCAATTACTTATAAATAGTGTTGCCCAACTTTGCTTTTCCTTTACTTGCCTTAGATCAGAGATGGTTTTGACCATTAATTGTTTTCACGATAAATTTATATTTTAAAGTTTTTTTTTTTTTTTTTTTTTTTTTTTTTTTTTTTTTTTTTTTTTTTTTTTTTTTTTTTTTTTTTTTTTTTTTTTTTTTTTTTTTTGCCATTTATTTTAGCTAATTTCCTTCGTGATACACTAAAATGACAGTTGAAATACTAGGTTTTTCGAGGGGGAAAAAAAAAGAAAATTCTGCAAATGTTATTTTCCAAAAATATGTAAAGGCTAGAATGTTGATAGTTATTGTTTTTTGCACATATTTTAATAAACTCTTCTCATGAGCCACTGGAACAACAGGTCTTTGAAAAAAGAAGAGCATATTTCCAAATTTTATTTTAAAAGTAGGAGGATAGGAAAACATACCACGCATAAGAGAATAGAGTAAATTTCAAAGTCTCAGCAACCTAGTTAGTTTAGGCACTTTTAAATTTAACTTTCGAAAAATATCCCTGTCCATGAAAATAATAGTGTGAAACGGCCTTTATAATCAATCAATATAATATGTATAGTGCCATAACAACATTTTGTTGTGTTTGAATTTAGAAAATAAAGATATAATATCCTGTTTGTTTCAGGGGATAATTCTGTGACTGGTATTCGCACCTGCCTAGGCGTACACATATCAAGAAGTGTGAGAGGAGGAAACATTGCAGAACCAAGTACATCATACTTTTATCACCTAATGTAAACCGATGTAACTTTTCTACTGGCAGCAGTGACGAAACAGGAGACTTATCTAGTGACGACAGTGATAGAGATCCTACGTATAGCCTTCCAAGAAAAGAAGAGTCTGACAGTTCTGAAGAATTAAATAAAGATTGTGTCAAGAAAAATGTGCACCTGGAAAATAACCGAAATCAAGTGAAAAGACCTAAACCATCATCATTGAAGTCCAAAAGAAGAAAAATGTCAGAAAATAAAATAGAAATTTAGGTCAAGAGTATAGTACAGACAAAAAAATTATCAAAGCACGACAGATGAAGTCTTTGCCTTCCTGCAGATCAAAATGCAAGGGCAAAATAACTGATGTCGAGAGGAAAGAGATATTTACAGAATATTGGCCGATTGGTAGCTACAATAAACGTACTGCATTCGTAGCTAGCATGATTGATATAGAAGAGAAAGCTACATCCCGGCCAAGATTTACAGATCCTGACGAACAAACACAGACTGAAGATATACGAGTATAATCTTGTTGTCGATGAAATGAGAATAGCAGTATGTAGGGGATTCTTTCTCAAAACTCTTGATGAGTCTGATAATTTCATCAAAGGCGTAGCTCTGAAGAAAAGAGCTTCAACTACAGGCCTAGAAACAAGATATATGCGTGGGAAAAATCCTCCTGCAAACAAGTTTCTAGCTGAAAAGATCGAAGAAGTTATTTCCCACATCAAATCATTTCCTGCCTACGAAGGCCACTATACAAGGAAAGAATCATCGAAGCTGTATCTTCCACCTAACTTGACCTTACAAAAATGTATAACATGTACAAAGAAACTACAGATGATCCTGTACATTAAGTACTATAGCAATGTGTTTCATGACATGAAGTTATCTTTCAAGAAACCAAAAGTCGATACGTGTCATGTTTGTGACAAGTCCAAAATTAAGATTACCATTGCAGAAATAGAGGATGACAAAAATAAAGTAGGTCAAGCAACAGGTTAACACCATAACACTGCAGAAGCAGCTTATTCAGAAAAACGGAAAGACAAGGAACACGCACAGCAAAATGAAAATACAAATTTTTTTCATTTGATTTGCAGCAGCGCTTACCGACACCTGCTCTTGAAACCTCTGTAGCATTGTACAAGAGGCAGTTATGGACTTTTAATTTAACAATTCATGACAACGCTACTGGAGAGGCAACACACTACATGTGGCATGAAGCTATTTCAGGTCGCGGTGCTAATCAAATTGCGTCGTGTTTGTTCAAACACATGAAAAGTTTGCCACCTACGATTACGCACATTATTTTTTATTCTAATACTTGCGGTGGCCAGAATAAAAATTCTCATGTGGCTGCCATGTTTTCAGCATTCCTTACTGGCGTAACAACAGTAGAAGTAATCGACCACAAGTTTATGGTTCCGGGACATAGTCATATGAAAGTGGATGTAGATCATGCCATCATTGAAAAAAAGAAGTTAGTGAACCAATATATCATCCACATGACTGGTACCAACTGGTTCGAGCATGTAGTAATAAATTCAGTGTTGTTGAAATGGGACAGGGTGACTTTTTGGACTTCTCGGCACTTCTGAAAGGCCCTTAGGTGTTGAGACACAAGGATACTGCAGGAAACCCCTTCAAATTGCACGAAGTAAATTGGTTACACTACTCAGTGCACGAATTTGGGATAGTGCAGTTCAAGACGTCACTGAACAGAGAAGTATTTCAGTCATTAGATCCGAGAAGGGGAGGCATACATATGAAAGTGACACCATTGACAGATAAACCTGTACCCATCAGTACACAGAAAAAGAAAGACTTGATGTTTTTGTTGGAACTTATCCCATCTATCTTCCATCAGTTTTACAGAGACTTGCCTACTGCAAATGTGTGTAATATTGATCCAGATTTGATTGCCATAGACCCAGATGCAATGTAAAGGACGCATTGTGGTAAAAAAATGTTATGTTAATGTATTAAACAGAAATTTAACATTTAAATATTCCATCTGTGGCACTAAAATGTTATTTAAAGTGTAGTCACAGTGCTGCATCCAATATAAAATAACATTAGAATTTTGTACATAATAACTTAAAGTCGACAACTTGTGTTTGGCATTTTCAAATAAGTCATTGTTGACTTGTATATTTTTAGCAAAACATTAGATGTAATTATAGATGTTTACATTTTAATACAATTAATATGTATTGTGGCAAAAATTACAATTTTGTTGAGATTAGTTGAAGATAAACTTATAAAACACAGTCCTGTAAAATTTGATTTTTTGACTTATGTGCTTTTTCCCGCCAACCCTAGAAATAACTATGCATTTTATGCAAAACTTTTATCAATTTCTCATCAACTGCTTTTGGAAAACTCTACTTCTTACTATACCAAAATAATGTTTTTTTTAATATGTTATACTTCTACATTTCTTTGTCAAGAATTGCTCAATTCATACAAATAATTAGTTTAAATACATGATTAATTTTCATTAAATATTTACAATAATTCGATTCAAAGTAACAAATAACATACCATTGCTTAAAAATGTATTTATAAAATTTTGATTTGAGACAGATAGCATTCATATTTCTTAATGCATATTCAATGGTTATAGTGATATTTAGCAGAATAATGTTGACTGTGTGTTAACTTACTTGTTTTCATTAATATACTATTTAAAAACCTACATACATTATACGAAATCTTACAACTTTTAGTATACTCAAAATATTATCAGAAGTCCATTTTATCGTTCAAATACTTTAGATTTTTTCCATGTATTCCATCTCCTTTAATATTACAGGCAGATCAAAGGCGTAAAATATTCTTCAAAGAACACAAAGAAGAAATTTGTGAACTTGGATGATACTGTACAAGAACTCACTGCACTAAGCAAGTTTATTTTACACCATATGATAATGTATGTTTTATTGAACACGCTCATATTTTTCGATGGTGACAATTTAATTTAAAAAATTACTTATGTTGAGTACCTCAGTTTAAATTATTTTTATGTTTACTTGATTTTGTGTTTTCAGCTTCGCGTAAGATAAGATAGTTATACATTTTTACTGCGAAAAAAAAAACAATTCCCAAAAATGTGCACACAGTAATATTTGCCATTGAGTTCTGAATTAATGTATTGAATTTGTTTCACAGAGAGTTTATTGTATCCCGTCTGGCTGGCAACAATAAGCTGCATTACAATTGCAAAGTGTGATTTCGATATTATCTCTATACGTGCTCACTATGAAGCCACAGTATCAAACAATTCGCAAATGCGGCAGAACTGATTTTAGTGTATATTATTGAGCTAATATTATTCTTGTCTACACAAGAGAAAATAGTGGTTGATAAATAACTGTTGAAGAGAGTCGAATGGACTGCTGGCCAGAGAACAAACACTGTAACCTTGCGACTACAGTTACGATGAACATATAGATTTCAAATGCATACACTGTATCCCAAGTCTAGGAGCTCCACGGCTGCCTTCTGAAAACACCTATCCTAGAGACAGAGTTCATATATAAAGGTAGATAAACTGGAAGAAGTTAGAAAACTATAGTCTTATACTTTTTGTGAATATGAAGATTTTTATGGTAAAATATTGTTGTCGTATACCACAGAAGCAATGCCAAAGACGATTGAACATCACAGTATTTGACCAATTTTTGGATGTTAATTAGGGAAAAACTGATACCTTTGTGCTCAATACGAAGTAAAAAAATACAATTTTTTGGGGTCGGAAACCACTGAACAGCAATATACATTGTTAAGTTCAACACAATATTGTGTAGGTTAAATATATTTACTATGTAACATTTTTTATATTTTTGGGTTTAAGGTATTATTAGAGCAATTTAATCAGTGCAATATATTGTTTCAAGAGATTGGAGACGAATGAATATCAAACAACTTGATTAACCATTTTTGTTGTAGCACATGTTCAGAAATAATCGTTAATGTTATTAATAAAATAACATTTATATGTTAAAACGGGACTCGTGCAGGTGTGGTATTTCATATAAAAATAACAAAATTCACATTTTTTACTATCATGCTGTAGTAGTTTGTGCAACATTGTAATGAGGTTTGGCATAGTATTTTTTTTTTCGACCAAAAACTGTACTACTCGAACTGATTCTAATTTAGCATCAACTGATTCATATATGTTTGTTTTCAGTATAATCCTCAACCTTTTGGCATATCTGGAACAAAAATGGCACAGATAAATTTAACTTAAAAACAATATTTAATACAAATAGGGTCTGAGTAGTATGATTATGCCGGTTCTGGCACAGGAGCCGGAGTGAGGTGCTCGCCCAAATGAGGCGCCCCCCGCCATGTTGTGACGTCACGGCCCCGACCGCCATGTTGGATGACCTTGACCTTTTACCTAGACCTTAAGTGTCAAATTACCAAAAATTTTCAAAATTTCGAAAATTTCAAAAAAAAATTCAACAATTTTAAATTTTCAAAAAAATTTCAAAATTTCAAAAAATTTCGAAAAAAAAATACTACCTCCATTTTGTTTCCTGTCGCCATCTTGGTGTTTCTTACAAAAAAATTTCGATTTCGCATTCCATTATAACCCCACATGTATTTAATAAATAATTTTTTTTATAAAAAACTTTTTAGTACAATTTTTTAGTGAAAAACTTTTTAATAAAAAAACTATTAAATAAAATTTTTTTATATAAAAATTATTTAATTAAATCAACTACCGACACGTCTTACCCGGACGAGCTCCATCGACACACTGACACCCCCCACCACTTTTTACTTGTATATATTAACTTATACCACCTCCCCCGCCCCAACCCATTCCTTTATTTTAATTGGCTGTTAGTCATGTGATGAATTTCCCCCCTCCTACTTTCCCCTCTCACTGTCGTTCATGTTATTACCCGCTCAAACTACCACACCCCCCTCCACCCCACACCCCTTCCAAAAATTATTTTATTACCCCTTCTACTTTATGTGCCACTTCCCTCACCACCATTTCCACTAGCCAATAAGAAGCTAGCCCTCTTTCCCCACACATTATTTCTCTTACTATAACCAATCACAAGCTACAGTCCCCTTCTCGTTAGAATACATTTACCTTTATACGCTATCCTTCTCCTTAGCCCAAATAAGCTAGCCAATTACATACGATTTCCCCCCCTCCATGCTTCTGTTTTATATCTTAACATATACCCCACCTAAATAAATTTCTGTGTACTTACATTTTATTAGTATCCCTTCTCACATCTCACCTTATATGCCACCTCCCCTTTTAACCTTTCATATGTTTGGACGGTAGACCCCCTTCACTCACATTCTAATGGTCACTTGTCTCCCCTCTTTCCCATATTTCTACACTTTTATAGACCCTCGTAACAGAAGAGAACGAGCAGTCTCCGTAATCTACCTCTTTGAGTTCAGTTCATATCGTGGTTTGTTCATTTGTAGTTAAAAGTATAACCGCTCATTTGCACTCGTGCATTAGCAAACCAGTAAGACACGACGAAGTTCATATAGTTATCGTACTCTTCTACCGCGCCGGCATTTTGTTCCAACTGTGTCGGAAAGAAATCGTAATTGTTCTGCATTAGAGCTGGAAGAGAAGAGTTGATCCGTTCTTCGTTGGCAGCCACACACAGAGTTCCGGTGGTCTACAACTGATGTGAAGAAGGTCACCGTTACAGATCACAAGTATCGAGAAAGTCGAGAACCAGGGAAAAGTGAAAATTTATTGGACTCATCAGAACCTACAGACCAAAAGAAACATGTACCATCTTCCACCAGTGAACTCTACAAGCAACTTCATGTCACCACCGACCCCTTCCAGTTCGGAACTTTCCGACGACTACAGTAACGAAGACATCGAAATGGGTGAGTTTACAGTTGCTACATAGACACCATTCAGATCTGAAGACACATTCCAGTACATGGACGTAATGGTGGGCTACAGAAGAGTATGTTTTAAAAATGCTAAAGGAGTTTTACAAATTCAGTTCTGTGATGGCAATATTCACTTGGTAATGTGTTACGATTCATACGAAGGATACTTTGTACAAGACGAACTATCATGCGATGAAGATGAATGATACGTTTTTAATATTCGGCCATACTCAGTACTTCCGTGCACACTGAACGACTTGTTGCTACAGCAAAATGGTGAAAAAGTGACTGAAATTCGTGGTAATAACTTATTCACATACACACTTCGTCGAACAGGAAGCAAAACAGTGTGCGAATGGAGAGAGAAATGTAACGGGCATACACATGTTGTGCAAAGACGTGGATTTCCTGAATGGTCTTCACAGTGCTCACATTTTTCGTGCGAAGTATACCTTTCTATAAGACCATTGCCTTTAACCCTTTGAAAGAATACGACTTTGTCGATGTAGTGTTACACGGAGTTACGTACACCACAGAAGCATTCGTAAAACATGTTATTGAAAGATGTGAAAATGACATACATTTCCATATGGAGAGAAGATACAACGATGGAGCAGTCGTTTCGCTAACAGTACGAGACTGTGACACCGACGAGTGTGCTGTACGTCTTTGTAGGCCTAGAATGGCATTCCCCATATCGATGCAAGATATGAAGAAGGAAGCTTCTGAACTAATCATTAAAACAAAATATGACTATTAAAAACGTGAGTTCGAGCACGAAATTACTGGAGGGAAGCTCCAAACCCCATTACTTTGTCACGAGAGATGTACAGGCGTTTGGCATACATTTACTTCATTAGCAGAGACTGATCCTTGGACCGAAGTGAGAACAAGTGTGTGTGCAAACGAACTTTGTGTTGTGTATCGAAAATGTCTTATGGGTATCCATTCAACAGCTTCATTTCTTAAAACGCAACTTGCAGTACAGTCTTAATACAGTTCAATTGTACAGTACTTTTTCGAATGTGAATTTATGCAATTTCTTATAACACCCATCGGACACTTTAAAAATATCGCCAATTATTTTTGTAATCATATCATACAGTGTCAAATATCATAAAATAAAACCGTCAACTTAATGTGTTCTTCGCCAGTATTAACTTCTCTTCAGATGAAATGTAGTTTGCTGTTCAGCCGGACAAAAAAATATTATCTGCTATTGCGACATATGGAAGGTATAAATCTTTAAAATTACTAAACAGAGAGAACGAGCTACCGTACTTGCCCAAAGAATTTCTTCTCGTCTACACACCGCACGAGGTACCATCAGTGTTCAAGTACCTGCCAGATCATCTAAAAGAAGACGAGGACATTCTCGACTGTTTTCCATTCAAGGAGTGTTTCCGAGGCCACATACTTCGCTTCCAGACACGCCACATCGCAGGAGTTGGTGCAAGGCGCTACGACGCTCGTCAACGACCAGCACTTCATCCACTACAGTACGCATCACGTCTAGTGACAGCAGTACTCCAAAGAAGCCTACCTGCGGGACCGAGTAGTGACGTTTTTCACAAGTAAATTGCACGCAGTAACATGTGCTGTAACATCCAAGGCATTCGTTCGCAAGACACATTCACTATCAAGCAGGTGTCAATATCGAACAGTGACGATGACCTGACGACAAAAGTTTTCACCTTCGAGCCACTGGGATCATCTGAGCCGTACCACGCAACAATTGTACAGACTGCAAATGTACTAGAAACATGGGCTCAAGTGGGATTCCGGCAACATTCCATACACCCAAATACCCAATGTCTTGGGTTACATCGTAAATGAAGATTGTCCAGTGTTTGTCATCGGAAACAGAGAGAAGCTTGTGTTGCGTAGTGTGTGCTCGAGCAGCATTAAAATTATCGATGCACATAAGACGTTTAAGTGCCCTACATTCCGGAAACTTGTTGAAATGTATACTGATAAACTTCACAACTGCGAGAAAAATACATTTTGTGCACAGTGTAACTCGGAAGCCCTGAGACTTTGGTTTTATGATAACCCATGATACGTGTAATAATTAATGATGAACGAGAGAGACTCTGTAACTTTCAATTTACTTAAATCATCATCCCAAACCAGTCATGAAATGAGTTCAGAGAGGTAGTTGGCGGGGACACGCATTTATTGAAATTCAAATGTATGTGTGTATGTACAGAAAAAAGAAATTTAATCAGAATGAATGTTTTATTACCAAAAGGTTACCTGTAAATAACACTTATTTAAAGTTTGTTGTGTGTGGTGTAGTGTAAATAAGAAAAAAAATTGATATATTTCATAATTATTTTCCTAAGATGAAATAATATTTGCAACCTTTCTATACATTTGTATATGTGGTTAAAACCAGTTGGTTCGTATTTATAATGGTAATAATTGTTGGTGTCTTCAGATGTGTATAAGACTGAATACTTAATAAAACCACTACTACGTGTGTTTTAAATAACTGTTTGTATATTTTGTGTAACTAGTCCACGCTTTGAAAAATAAATGCATTGTATGAATGAATCGTATTTTCTGTTTATTCAAAGTCCTAGTGTACGTTTCCAATTTAATTTGTCAAGGTAAAAATATTGCGAAAAAAATATTTTTAAAAGATACTAACACGTATATATTTTATTATTTTCAATAACATCACATTTTTTTTTAATTAAATTAGATCGAGCAAATTAAAGAACATTTACTTCATTCGCGTGCAGGCTGCTGGATGCGTGTGTGCTAGAGCGAAAGAGAGATAGAGAGTGAGAGAGAGAGAAAGAGAGAGACAGAGACTGATCACACTACACCTACGGCCGGTAAGGTGTCAGGTAGGCTTAGGAAGGGAGGGGGGCCGGCGCGGCGTGCACGTGTCGACTCGAGACGCGCAGTTCTGGCCAGCTACAGTATATATCTATAGTGGAGAATAATAAAACAAATAACTTTGTGACTTTACAAGTCTATATTTTGCAAACGGTTGCTTCGAACTGAAAAATACAAACACTGTAGAATTTCTTTTTAAATTCTGAACAAGCAGTGTGCATTTGTTTTTCTGATGCGTCCAAACTTGTCTTTCTAGCGAACTTGTCTTCAAATTCAACAAAAGTCTTGTATGTGTTAAGAAGATTGTGACACACATAGACCACTAATACGAAAATGTTATATTCCATACAGCATAAGACATTTTTTTCCTGCGATATCTTTTCTAAATCACAAGTTCAATACTTATGTTTTTAACTTACCTACTACTATACCTAGCACCTTAACTCACCATCACTTGTAATTTTCGTTTACCTACTAAATTATCAATATAGGTCAAAGCTACAATCAGCTTACCATTTTAGATTTGTAAGCATCAAAACAACCATACTTCTAAATGAATTTTATAATCCATAAATAACCTTCACTTCAGTATTATATCAGTATTCATTAACTAACCGAGGCAGGTCACATAGTAAACTCTTCGTTACTTTAGGTTAAGTAAATATCATCACATATTTTCAATGTTAAATCGGATAACCATACCACACGAATATATAAACTGCACCTTTCAATCATATAACTTAACTCAACCAAAAGCCGTCCCTCTTATACCAAATATCAATGGCTGGCACATGCTACATACGGTATCATTTCCAGTGCATTCATGTCAGTCAAATCAATAATTGTTCGCTTAACTTTTCTAAGACGTACAAACGTACATTTCGTTCTCATCCATCAAACTAAACCCAATTTCCATCTATACAAATGCACATTCATTACTTACTTGTACTACACCGTACATATTACTAAGTCAGGCAATACACACTCACAAACCGCACCTTTAAATCTTATAACTTAACACTACCAAAAGCCCTCCCTCTTATACCAAACATCAATAGCTGGCACATGCTACATACGGTATCATCTCCAGTACATTCATATCAGTCAAAACATACCCGATAATAATTATTCGCTAAACTTTTCCAAGACGTACAAACCTACATTTCGTTCTCATCCATCAAACTAAACTCAATTTTCATCTAGACAAATGCACCCTCATTACTTACTTGTACTACACCAGACATATTATACTCAGTCAGACAATGCACACAAAACTCCATTGGAACATATTATTAAAACTCTTGTAAAAGTCAATAAATATACTTCAAACCAAATCATTCTCCATGTAACATTTGATCATTTATTTCCGAAGTCGCATAATTACTATGAATGTATCCAATTTTTGTACCTGAATTCCTATCATGACTAGAAAAGGGCACATATATGTATCACTTGGTTTTTATAAATAACAATCATATTCATTTTTCCATAATACTCAACCTTCCGTGACTTTGAATCATCACACTGAGCAAAATCTGATGCTGTCAAGGTATTCACATGCAGAGCAAGTTCATACTCGAACATAACTTCACACATGCACTTACCCAGCAGAGCAAGATCATACTCGAACATAACAACCCCCATCCCCACACACACACACACGCGCGCTTCAACAGAGCAAGTTATCACATGGTCCCGGCACACACTGGGTAGCGTACAAAAAGTGTGGGAGAAGAGCTGAATATTACGACAGTTTCGGCAATTTGCAACCACTACCCGAACTGCTCAAGTACCTTAAAAACATTTTACTGACAACTATGAAACAGAGCAATCACCAAACTCATGGAACTGTGGACATTTGTGTCTTTCATACCTAGCTAAAAATAATGAAAAGCTAATTTAGATTAATATATAAAACAGGTAGCGTGCCTAGTACTATTCGTCAGTATGTCTGTGACAATCATTATGAGTGGTAATACCTCTGAACTGAGAGCTACATTTTACCCGTCTCTGGAACTAGAAGAAGGAGACTGGAGCATCGGTCTCGTTTATTTCCAAACTTACAATTCCGTGGCTAATATCGAACAAAATAAAAATTCATTTTTCCGTTATCTACCGAAAGGAACGTCTGAAACGAGGGAAATCAACATTCCTACCGGAGCTTACGAATTAGGAAACATAGCTAATTTCATCAAGAAGTCTCTACCGGCAAACGTAGCTTTCGAACTGGGCGGAAATCCAAACACCTTGAAGGCGGAAATATCCTGCAGTGAAAATATAGATTTTACAAAACAGGATACTATTGGCACGATGCTTGGGTTCGAACCCAGAGTATACGAAGGAGGACAAACACACGTGTCTTCGAAACCAGTCAACATTATGGCAGTAAATGTGATACGTATAAATTGTAATTTGGCAGGTAGCAGCTACGTGAACGGAAAACCTAGCAGCTTGATACACGAGTTTTCGCCTGTCGTTGGACCTGGATATAAAATCGTGGAAGTACCCCAAAGTATCATTTATATTCCGGTCGTGGCAAAGAGCGTTCAAGAAGTTACTGTGTCAGTGGTTGACCAAAATGACAAACTAATAAATTTCAGAAACGAAGAAATCACTTTACGACTACATTTGAAAAGATGGGCCTAAAGTTCGCAAGAAAAGTTAATATAGGTAAGCGACCCATCGAACCCAGGATCAGTTGGTCGCGAACCGTCGGTGCGCTAACAGCTACTAACGTCAAGTTTCTCCGTGCGCAAGGCTACAAAGTGAAACGCAATGGCAGACGACATTCTCGACGTAGCACGACGAGCTGAATTTGACGACCAAATTTAAAAAAATGAATTCCATTGCTACCATCCGTATTTGGCAGGCCAGTTCATACCTCGGAGAGAAGTTTCGTGCAGAGTATTAATTGTTTACAAAACTAACCATGGTCATGAATATTCTGTTAAGTGACTGATTTTAGTAGTCAGTCTGTAGGAGTCGGTCTGTAGGAGTCGGTCTGTAGGAGTCGGTCTGTAGGAGTCGGTCTGTAGGAGTCGGTCTGTAGGAGTCGGTCTGTA
>PNEQ01013095.1:0-22789 GCA_003012365.1 Medauroidea extradentata
CAATATGTGGCTGAAAGGTGGTCTTAACACTTTGGCAGCTGTATGTAGTACACTGACATGCCTTCTGCGGTCTCAAATCTCCGAAAACAACAAAATTAAGTTCTACTATTGTCCATTACAGTTTTAAAAAAAATGAACCCAGGAGCATACTCCTACTTAAAGCAAAAAAAGATGGTCTGGTGAGGCCAGTTACTTTACATTACATGTACAATTTTATGCAGACAAAAAATAGATTTGTATATTGCACCATATAAAATACACCGAGTATTAAATTTGAAATTGATGTTTGCATTTGTGTCACTTACATTGCCATACCACCAAGTCATGACTAGGCATTTAAGACTACTTTAACAGTAAACTGATAGCATTAGTAACGTTTTTCCATGTAAGATTACCAGAATGATCGATTACTATAGATAAGTGAAGAAGTGATCAAATGTATGCAGAGGGGCCGCGGTGGCCGAGAGGGCCAACCCCCCCCCCCCCCGTGGCTCAGTTGGTTGAGCGGCCGGCTTTGGTGCGGGGGGTTCTGGGTTCGATTCCCAGGTCTCTCTGGGTGTAAATTTGTGTTTGTCCATTTGGGTCTCAAAAATTGTCACTATACAAATTGTCTCGCGAAATGTACTGGGGTCACTCAAATTAAGCCACATTAAAGGGGGGAATGTTTGGTGCAGTGGTGATGCGGAAGCTTCCGCATTGCTGCTGCACCAAACATTTTTCATAGAAATGTGAAACTATAAAAAATTAAAAATAAAAAAAGAGGTCAGACCTCTCGCCTCCCACCAAGGCGATCCGGGTTTGATTCCCGGCAGGGTCGGTCCCCGAATTTTAACATGTGGTAATCGTGCCGGATGATGCCGCTGGTCGGCGGATTTTCTCGGGGATCTCCCGCTTCCCCCACACCTTCATTCCGGCGCTGCTCCCCACTCACATCATGTCCTCTTTCCCCCCCTCCCCCCACCAGCCTTTAAGCTTAAAGACCACGATGTTGAACTCTGACCAAAATGTCTCACTCACGCACTCAAAAGTATGGAAACTTAGTTCACTTTTCGAACGCAACGTCATGGGAACACTTAAACCTATTAATATCTCGTAAATTCCTATACGACTAAATTTCTTTTACAAAAGCGTTATTGCTTACACATAAATCGCTTGCACTTTAATGCGAATATAATGTTGTCAAACTAAATAAATTTAAATAATGCTTTTACTTGGTTGTTTCAAATAATTCAGTTATTCTTTCGATGGCTGGGGTAAATTTTTCTTCACATCCCGATATGTATAATAAATACATTCATTTATTTTTACAGAATTTAAAATGTACGAAGTGACAATAAGAAATCATCATCCTTATAGGCACGCCATATTTTATGCTGTGCTGTTAGTAACAAGAGAAGCGTTAGGGAGGGATGCCTTTTTGCAGAACAGTTCAATCTGGCAGGGAAATCTCTTATTTTATGCTTATTGACCTTGAAACAAATACAAATGCATTTACAGTAGTGCTACGCAGTAGTAAACACATTGTCTAGCTGGTTGGCGGAAGGAGAGGGATACAGACACAAAGCGTCTGAGAGAAGAGTGCTCAGTTCCAGGTAGTTGACATGTCCCCCCTCCCTACCTCCTTTCAACATTGTCCTACTACTTCCTATCTTTTCCGCTCACTCTACTATCGTGGCTCACCAAAATTTCGCTCTGCACAACTGAAATTAATTTTCAGTCAGTGAAAGTTTTGATTGGGGAAAAGAAAATTGTTTGACATTCAAAAATTTTTTGTTTAAAGTTAAAATTCAAGTATTGGTCAGAAAAGTTGTATTCTTGAAAAATTGGTGGTGCTTGTTAAGAAAAAGAAAATTAAAGGTCCTTTTTACAGAATATCTTAAAATATGTCATGCATTTATGTATCTTTTTAGCATTTCCTTATCATTCATATGCCATCCTTCGCTAATCATATGAATTTCCCCCCCCCCCCAACTTTCTTTTTTTTCAATTTTGGACTAAATCCTGGCAAACTCTTTGTGTGCCTATCTTATTACCAACAGACTATCTGCTCAATCTTGCATTTTCGATTAATGTAATGTTATTAGCTAGTCAGGTTTTTTCCACTTTTTTTTCCATATAATTGAACCATATCTCACGTAACTCCTTGATATACATTTATTTGCATGCAATCAGTATTCAACACAAAGGTTGGTTTAAAATTTGTTGTGTACAATACAACAACTAGTACAGATATACATAGAATTTATGGGTTTGTGGACATACGCTATTGCTCATGTTTTGCTGATCAAACTTGTGTTGAATGACAAAGTACAAAAAAAATAGAGACCAAAATAACTATAAAACATGCAAAAAATTCCCAGAGGAATTAAGTTAGTTTTTTACTTTTTTAAATTTATTATTATATTAGACAATGAAGAATTCTAGAGATAGAAATCAGTCGAATATCGACACAACACCCAGACAAAAATATAGAACCAGATTCCCAATATGACATCCTGGTGTGTTTCGATAGCCAGAGCTTGTTCACGAATGTTCCAGTAGCATAAACGCTTGCCATAGTGAAATCCAAACTAGAAAATGACAGCACCCTTAGTGAAAGAACATCCATACCCATCTAATGCATAATGGAGCTCATGACACACTGTATTAGCACAACATACTTTCATTTTAAAGAATATTTCTGTTAACAAACTGATGGCATGGCTATGGATAACTCACTCTCATCTTTCATAGCAAACATATTCATGGAGAATCTGGAACAAGAGGTACTAAGTAATACAAAAACTCCGCCCAAAATTTGGCGGTGTTAAGTAGACGACACATTCCTTGTTTGGCAACATGAACTGGAAAAACCGTACGAATTTTCGGATTTTCTCAATTCACTCCGGCCGTCAATACAGTTCGCACATGAAATAGAATTCAACAAAAGCATCACTTTCCTAGACATCACTAGACATCATAATCTCCAAAGAAAACCACTGACTTAGCACTCAAGTGTACAGGAAATCGACACATACCAGTCAATACCTGCATTTTGAATATAACCATCCAACAAGTACAAATCCTGGCATATTTCGCATCCTAACCAACCGAGCAGAAAAGATATGCTCAGACAGGAAAACATTGAGGAGCAATGTCATCTAAGAAAAGAATTCATGGCCAACAAGTATCCCAGATTTATCATTGAGAAGCAGTTAAGAGATCAAAATTCACCAAAGTGCGAAGCCACCACAGACAAACAACCTTCCGGAACTCTGATTATTCCGTATGTCCCTGGATTCTCAGAAAAAAATAAGAAGCCTAGATAACAAATACGACCTATGAACAGCATTCCGTTCCAGCTCCACTTTGAAAAACATTCTCATTAAAGTAAAACCCATAGATAAACTACAGACCCGCGAAAGCATTAACCAAATACCATGCGAACATGGCTCTCTATACATAGGTGAAACTGGTAGAACATTATCTTCTCACGTCAAAGAACACAAGAACGGCACGCAAATGGGTGAAATCCAGAAATCTAGAATTGCCGAACATGCTTGGGGAAATAGCTACAAAATTCTGTGGTATTCAGCTAATCCAATGAGTCAGGAAAATATAGAACTAAACGAAAAAAAAAAAAAAAAAAAAAAAAAAAAAAAAAAAAAAAAAAAAAAAAAAAAAAAAAAAAAAAAAAAAAAAAAAAAAAAAAAAAAAAAAAAAAAAAAGAATCATCTTACATAGCCAGTAACAAAAACATCATAAGCCAACAGAGCATTGAGCTGAATCATATGTGGTTGTGGTTGCCTTTAATAAAATAGAAACCATGTTAGACAATAAAATAAATAAAATACATAAACAGATCTGTGTTTAACAGTCTCGGTAGAACACCAGCCTATATTCCTACAAGGTGCTCAGCCAATGAGGAGAGTACTTGTCTCTCATTGGCTGAGAGCCCAGCCAATCACACATGCCTTGGCACCATTGGCCGAGCAGGTTAGTGACCATGCAGTCTGTATAAACCGCAGTATTCTAGAGAGTTTTTAACTTGTGTTGTGTTGTCTATTGTCTTTTGTTTGTTGTCCACTGTTCACTGCTTTTGTCTTTATCCTTCTTTTTTCATATTAGGAATCTGGTTCTATGTTTGTGTCTGTCTTTTTTGTCTCGGTGTTGTGTCGAATTCGACCGAATTCTCTTTCTAGAATTATTTGTTGTCTAATATAATAATTAGTAAGAAAAGTAAAAAAAAAAACTGACTGGGAATTTTTGTGTGTTTTATATAGTTTTTTTGTTCTTTTTCTTTTTTGATCTTTGTCATTCTGACACCAGTTTATTCGGCAAAATATGAGCAATGGCGTATGTCCACAAACCAATAAATTCTAATTGTAATTTCCATTGCAACAAACATATTTAGTGTTTATTGTATATTCTATACAGTGACATGTATCAGACTGTGTTTATTTATAATGTATGGAATTTCTATGTCTGAAGGGGTGTTGGTACCAATGACAGTGGCACGCTTTCGTTTGTTGTTGTTGTTGATTATTGTATTGATGGAAAAAAAACTTGGTTAATTGTGCGTTATAAATTTCTTAATTAAACATTTTGGTCCTCCAGAGGCTGGATTGTAAAGTGAACACGGAAAGTACAGATTTTGTTTGTATTTTCGTTCCATGTCTCAGTTTCGGTTCGCGATTGGTATTCGTATAGAGGTGTTCAAGCTTCCACGTACTAGGTGTACAAAACAAATAGTAAAAGAAGTAAACAAAGGCCACATTCTGAAAGTACCATCAATTATTGTAACTGATTGTTCGAAACACTTTCTAAAAAAAATACAGTCAGAACGACAAATTTGTGAAAATAAGGTTATCTTTGTAGTAATATTGGTGTTTCGTAAACAATGCACATTGTGATTGTATTTTGACTCGTTAAAATGTAACCAACAAATGAAGATTTAGGGTTGTGTTCGTTGTTTTTTGCTGTTGTTTATATTTGTGCGTCTAAGTCAATGATCCGGAGTCTCTGTTAATTTTAGTTTGTGATGTTTCATAATGAACCATAATAATATGTCTCCCAACATAATAGCCGCTCGTTTATGATTAGATCGTGCCGAAAACAGTATGCAGCGAGCCGCAACTTTAGCTGAAAAAGCTCTCGCAGACCCTACACAAGTTTAGTTGTTCCATGCAGCATGCCGAGATCTGGAAAACATACGCAGAGGTTTTGACGACGACCATTTAACCATTTTAGCAGTTGCAGCTGGTATTGACGATTTTGAGTAGGTGTTCATGGCAAACGTCAGGAAGATTTTGAAGATTTATGTTATAAAACAATTGCCACATTGCCGATTCTTTATCTCGAGTATCTGTGGAAGAAAAACATTCAACATCAGTCTCTACTTCTGAGGTAACTCTCCCGGTAATGAAGTTGCCAACATTCAGTGATGATATTGGGCAGTGGCAGAACTTTGCAATTTATTTGAAACACTTGTTGTACAAGTTTGCTCGTTGAGCAATGTGGAGAAACTTTCCTACCTAAAGTCATCAGTAGTAGGTGAACCATTATCGTTAATAGTCATTTCCACTAACCCTGAGAATTTTGAGGTAGCTTGGACTTTATTAGCTAAATGTTACTATAATAAGCACCTTATTGAGTCACATCACATTGATGCACTTGTGGTTGCACCTCACATAACCTCAAATAACCCTATTAGTCTGTCGCAGTTTTTGGCCACAATTTAAGAACATACTGCCACATTAAAAGTATTGAACATATCTGTTGAAACATGGGACCCACTACTGTTACATCTGTTCAAAGGGAAATTGGATTTGAGTCTGAGAAAAGAATGGGAGCTCTCAATTGTTGGTCCAACAACATTGCCTTCACTCACACAATTCATCACTTTGCTCTAAGGATATCAACGTACGACAGAATCAATATCCGGGGGGGGGGGGGGTAGGGGCAGTGAAAGGGGTCACACAAATTTGTTCGCACACATGTCGCACAATCATTGGTCATAAATGCAGTGGAGGAGTTGTCCAAGTGTGCATTGTGTCAAGATTTTCACAAATTGTCGAAATGCTCCCAGTTTTCTGATCTTTCACCAAGGCAATGGTTTGGGATAGTAAAGGACAACAATTTGTGTATCAACTGTCTTAGGACCTCTCATAGACTGAAGAACTGTCCTTCAAAGATAAACTGCCGTCAGTGCAACCTGAGGCGTCATACATTGTTACATTTTGAAAAGAACAATTCTCCCAACACTGAAGGCTTGTCAGACCACGCAAGATCAGACAATACGGAAACATCAGGGAGTTCATTGAATCCTGCAGCAACCCTTACATGTATCGCAAATACATTATGTGTTTTACTGGCAACAGCTATTGTTGGGGTAAAAGACAGACTTGGAAAGATTCACCCAGTTAAGAGTACTTTTAGATTCAGGCAGCCAAGCACATTTCATTACTAGTAGTTGTTTACAAAAACTGGGGTTGTCCAGGAAAAATATTCAAGAATGGTACAGGGTTTATCAGGCCTATCTGTGACCGATATCAAGGGCATTGCTACATGCCAAATCCAGCCAATTGATGCACTTGTTATCTAAAACTAGTTTATCAACCAATCAGTGGGAACATTTGGCTAACTTTCAACTTACAGATCCAAACTTCGGAACTCCTCGCCTTATTGATATGTTAATTGGAGCAGAATTATTCCCATTGGCAATGACAGGGTCTCGTTTTGATGGATGTCGTGGATCACCTGTGGCCATGAATTCTTTGTTAGGGGGTCTTGTAATGGGAAGAGTGGAATGCAAGCCAGGGGAACAATCATCACAAGCATTAACTTACCTTCATGCAACATCACTTGATGAGATGGTGAAAAGGTTTTGGGAGTTAGAGGAAGTACCCATGTTTTCTCCGTTTACTCTAGATGAAAAAAATGTGAAGAAATAATTGCACACACTCATCAGAGGACTCAAGATGACAGGTACCAAGTGTTCCTCCAATTTAGGTCAAAGAGACCAGAGTTAAGGTGCCTCAAGACCTCAAGCTCTTACTCACTTTCACGAACTTGAAAACAGATTTCGCAGAAACCCTGAGTTGAAGCAGTTGTATTCTGATTTTATGACAGATTATATCAATACTGGTCACATGGAAAATATATCTGAATGTGAAACAGTGTGTTCTTAAGCTGTATACATTCCCCAACACTGTGTCTTGAAGCATTACAGTACAACTACCAAACTTCAAGTCGTATTCCATGCGTCAGCGAAAACATCATCAGGTATCTCACTGAATGATGTTCTACTGCCAGGCCAAAAGCTGCAACGTGAAATAAGTAATTTAATTCTACGGTTTCGTCTGCACCATATTGTGTTAACTGCTGACATTCAACAAATGTATAGACTAGTGCTAGTACCTACATAATGAGTATCAAGACTTTCAGCGAATTCAATGGCGTCCAGAGGAATCCGAACCAGTACAAGAGTATCGCTTGAAAACTGTAACTTATAGGGTAGCATCTGCACCATTGCTGGCTTTTCGTATGCTGCAGCAACTTGTAAAGAATGAAGGTCACAACTACCCTTTTGGAGCTGCAGCCTTAACATCGAACACGTATTTATGTAGATGACATTGTTACAGGTGCAATTTCAGTAGCAAAAGCATTGCTCCTTCAGGTGGAACTGGTTAAAATATAGAAGAAGGTGGGGGGGGAGGGGTTCACCTTCGAAAATTTACAAGCAATAATCAAGGGTTCCTTAAAGGACTGTTATCATCTCAACTTCAGCTGTCTGTTTCTCACCTGTATGATTCAGATGAACATCCCACATTGAAGGTTTTAGGGCAACCCTAGCAGTGACCATTTTTCCTATCATGTACAGTCTCAAAGTCAAGAGGTCACAAAACGGGGAATCCTTTCTGACGTAACAAGTATATTTAACCTGTAGGGCTGGTTATCCCCTTTACTATTGCTTGCAAAGGATTTCATTCAGCAGTTATGGATTCTTTTTGTAAAATGGGATACAGAACTCCGTGCCAATATTCAAATGAAATGGCTCCAACTCAAGCAAGAACTTCCACTACTTGAAAAAGTTAATTTACTTAGAGGACCTTTAGTAGACACTACAGATGACCTAGTGGAACTTCATGGCTTTTCAGACAGCTCGGAAGTGGGTTAGGCTTGTGCCGTATCAAATACGACACGACTTAAATAATATACATATTAATTTTTTTTTCATTTATGTTTCTTAAATTCAGGCAAATTTATAATTTTTTTTGTGTTGTTATTAACTTGTTTAATATTATATTAACAATAATAAGTGTTTTTGAGTAATTTAATTTTATTAACAATATTTCAGAAAGTTCACTTTCAATTACAGCTATTTTTTCTTGCTACATTACTTCGAGCCGACACTAGTCGCGCTACAGTGTTTTTTTTTTAGCAGGACAGTAGCTGCTGAGATTTACATTCCTCTGTCAGTTGTCTGTCGTACCTCCGTCTTCATGCCACGTGCTGCTGCCGTTGCAGAGCGTGATTTCTGTATTTCACCGCGTGATTTCGATGCAGTTTAGCTATTCTGTTCACGTGATTGTCGCATGCTACTGTGCTTCAATGCGCATTTTCCCGATGTTGGTACTGTTGCTAACCATTTTCGATGCTCTTTTGTTCAACATTTCTGCAGCTTCTTCCGTTGATTTTCTTAAGACTTTGCCGTCAACCACCGTATCGTCAAGATGAGTGTGTTTGGTGTTCCTGCCTTTTTGGCAGATCTTGGCACTTGAGTTGTTATTATTTAACCTTTTTTTATAATGTAGCTAATCAATATATTTTGACGTAGTAGAAAACTGTAGTGCTACATTTTTTAAAAAATATTTTATCGTGGTTGTTTTATCTATAATTTTGTTAAGTGATTATCTTCGCCCTCGTTTGGTGAGTAATTTTCCTACGAGAGGTTTTGTGTTCTATTTAAATTTTTCATCTTCTATAATATTTTGATAATTTCTGTGTAGTGAGGGTTCGCATCCAGGCCGATTCTCAACCTGGATGATTCTCGTCTTGGAATATTCACGTCCCTGCCAATTGGTGTCTAGGCCTATTTACAAGCTGGACTATTGACGAGCTGATCTGTAGTCTCTACTACAGAAGTCCAGTCTTTCTGGCCTATTTTGGGGCAATTTCTTTGCCTTTTCGTCTTCTTTGTTTTGCCGCTGTAACTAGGAAACGTGAAACTACCCCAGCGTGCTGTATTCTTCTACTGCGAGACTTTGATCAGATAAGCCATAATTAAATTTGTATATTTTAATCTATAAATTAACAGCTGTTACACTTATTTTTTTAATGTAATATTTGTAAGTTTTTTTAATAATTAAATTGAATTTCATAACAATTTAAAATTTTATAAGGCCTAACGGTTGCATCCAATTTACTTCTAATTTTTTTTATTAATTTATTATTTCATTGATTCGGACGTACAGTAATTATTTAGCCTATAGAATGGGCATTTATCGTTTCAATAATTTTATTGTGAATTTAAGAAAAATAATAATTGTATAATCAATTCACTATTTTCATTTAACTGTGCCTGCAAGATTTGGGCTTTTTATAATTTCAGTACAATTTCAGTACTAATGGACTATTCATCGATGTCAATAATGTTGTGAATTTTTATTTTAAAAAAAAATGAAAACTAAATATTTAATATTGCAGTAAAAATTAAATAATCATTTTGAACAACCACAAATTTCAGAGTTCTCATTTAATATATTTTCCTCTGGTGTGTATTGTTTACTATGGCGAGTGAGCCTATTTAATTATTTAAATAATTATTTTTCTTTGCCCGTTGCGTATGGTAACCCAGCATTTATTTAATCGTGCATTGCTTCCACTTTGATATTGTTTGTTTACAACAGCTTCCTCTGGTATCTGTGTGTTTGTTAATGTGCCACCTTCTGTTTTCTTCTATGTTTTTATTGGTGGGCATTTTTTGTGTTTATTTGCCAGGGACTGTTGTTTTGGTTTTACGATTAATGGCTATTTAAAATAATTCATTAAGCTACCATAAGCACACGGCGCAGGCTGCAGTTGTATATTTACTAGTTGTGCACCAGGATGGGTCAGTGTCTATACATCTTCTTTCGGGGTGGTCAAACATGGCACCCATCAAGCGGGTTCCACTTCCGAGGCTCGAATTGTGTGCAGCATTACTGCTAGCAAAAATGCTACATTATTTCATTGCTGTTTTTCAGTCAACACTAAAGATTGACCATGAATTTGCCTGGACTGACTCCACTGTAACGTTGGCACTGATTCAGTTATCATTGCATCGCTGGAAAACCTTTGTGGTCAACAGTCGGGGAAATCCAGAATAACACCTCTCCAGAGTGGTGGCATCACATGCCAACAGAGCATAATCCTGCAGATTGCGCGTCACGAGGCCTCTTACCTTCTCAACTTGTAGGACACCCACTGTTGTAAGATGGACCTTCGTGGTTAAAGAAAACTAAGGATGTTTGGCCAAATCGCAGTGAGCTTCTGGTTGATACAAACTGTGACGTATTGGTTGAAGAACGTGTCGCAACCACTACTTCAATTGCAGGTTTGGGACAAGTGGTTTATTGTTCACTGTTGCATCGCTTCTCATGTCTGCACAAGATAAAGAGAATTACTTCTTATTGTATGTGTTTCTTAAGGCGAAAGTCGGATAACCACGATCCAGACTCCTTTTTAGCAGTCGAAGAGCTGAATAGAGCTTTAATATTATGGGTAAAAATAACCCAGCATGTAAACACTGTATCCGAATTGTCATCTGATGAGAAAGGGAAAAGTCCTGACAACCTTAGAAAACTAAACTCATTTCATGATACAGATGGCATTATTCGAGTTGGTGGAAGGCTGCAGGCCTCAGAACTGCCACAAAATCAAAAGCATCCGTTGCAGTTTCCCAATAATTGTTGTTCGACAGAACTCATTATTGACCAACTGCACAAAGATCTGCACCATCTGGGACCGCAACATTTGCTGTCAATACTTCAGCAAGATTTCTGGATTGTTAATGGCTGAGATGTGGTGAGATGCAGGCTGCTCACTTGTGTTATATATTTTCGATCCAGACCACAACATACCACACCACGAACAGGAAATATTCCTGCTGAAAGAGTAACTCAAGCAAAGCCATTTTCGAATACTGGAGTAGACTATACTAGTCCGTTCACCATTATAATGTTCAGAGCCAGAAAACCTAGGATGTTTAAAGCTTACATTTGTTTGTTTGGCCACAAAAGCCTTCTACTTAGAATTGGTGTTGTCTCTCTGCACTGAGGCATTTTTGGCTGCTTTACGAAGATTTGTGGCACGTCGGGGGTGGTGTAAGGAACTCTTCAGCGATTGTGGAACACATTTCATTGGTGCCAGTAATCAGTTGAAGGAATTATGCACATCCCTTCTTCGTACGACCAAAGATGAAACTTTCCGACAAGCTTTGTGCAACCAACAGATCGTATATATAACCTGTTTCTTCCTTCCCTCGGTAAGCCAATCCTTATCTTCCAATAAAGGTTGTGTTATCGTTAAAGTGCTGAAGAATTTGTTTCATAGTCTCAATTTGTTTATCTCTATGTTTCCTGACTGTTGGTGAGAAGAAATTCAACGTCTCGTCTGTACACCCGAAGCTCTGCTGTAATATAATTTTGATGGTACTTCGAATTTTTAATGGATTTTCGCAGCATTACAGCTACTTTATATGGTACCTCGTGTTCTGAAATTAATGAAGAATCCTTGTTTTCTTTCCCAGCGCAGGTCGTACATTTTGAACAGAAACCTTTGTTCAACTGGGAAGAGTATGAAAGCCATTTCGTTTGACTGTGTTGGTGGTTTCATTTTCTACTTAAATATTTAATGCCCCCATGTGGTAAATTATTATTACTGAAGACTTTCGCGGCCATTGCCAGGCTTGTTCTGAATGTCTTGGCTGGCGAGTCTGGGTAACTCCTCATGTGTTTACTATCAGTATCTCACTATAATATTGCATTAGATTGTTTGTGTTAGATAACATACTGCCATATAAACATTTATGATAGAGCGAGAGAGTTTCCTAGGATATGCCAAAAGAATTTTCAGTGACAAATTAGTTATTCTTAATTTATTCAACCCCTTATAATAAATGTTTATATATTTTATAATGTGAGTTTAAAAGCATATACAAGAGACAAAAACTTGAAGCTCGAAATTAAATTACAAAAGTTGTTTTGGGAATTTCTTGAAATGTGCATGCTTAAAGTACTGTGCTAATGAGTGTTTGTGTGTTTTACAAAGAGAAATCGTGAAACAAATAGGTCTAAAACTGAACACAAGACATGCAGTTAATAAATTGGAACCCTGCTTTAACATATTGGACATAATTAGAAACCTTACTGTATGTACACTAGATACTTGAACTCATTATCCTATTAAAGATTTATAATGTGTTGCCGAACCGAGTCAATTTTCCGTACCTTTATGTGAGCCAACATTCAACAGCTCAACTTGTTATTGCCATTTTTATTACAAATTGCTTCTACAGTGAAGCTCAACGCAATTTTGCAGATGTAACGACGCATTACGTTGACTGCACGTGCCAGGAATGTTATAGTTGTGGCATTCCTCACATACACAGGATCATTTGTTACCAGTAGGTTTCTCACTTGTATATTGATTAGTATTTTATATTTTAATTCAAATATCAATTAAATTGTTTGTAATAAGAAATCAATATATTCTAATGAATGAATTTGTGAGTGATTAAAATTTTTAATAATTACATTTTACATAATTCACCTAACTCTATTTATCGGAAAATGCATGTTAATTTGTTATGTTTTTATACACAATGAAATAACATTTACAATATTGTTAATTCTATACAAATATACATAGTTTCAAAAATAAAGTCCGTTTTCGCAATCATGTTTCGTTATCATTCTGATATACAGCTATCCTCCCTGCAGTTTGCTGTTCCAAGGTTCACACTGCGGCAGCAGGTCCAAGATTTACTCGTAGGAGGGGCGCAGGCAGACATCTAAGAAGTCGCAAACTCTTTCCTAACCAAACCCCAAAACTTCAACGACTTTTTAGCACTCGACAACGTCCATGAAAGCGATGCGAAATATGGCCAGATGTGCGAAAGGAAAGAATGTATTAAAAGAAACAATGGAGTTAGTGGTGGTTAGGCACATTGTAACCGGATAGAAGATAATCGCCAACTGATAAGCCAGCGTAAACTACATAAATGGATGCCACAACACCAAATGAACTGTTTATTTTGTGCCCATATGGCGTCCCATATTAAAGTTTGTGGCGTCACTGTTGGTAGTACAGGGAGGGGCAAATGCTCCTTTGTTCCCCTCCCCTCTTCAGGCGCCCCTAACCGCACCTAGGTTTCCGAAACTGCAGTTTCGTGTGTCGACTGCTGAAGTCACATTTGCTTTAAGTCGAGTAGGTAGGTAATTACCCTCTGGCTGTATTTTTTCCTTGGCTGAAATTAAAGCGCTTTGAATTCAGAGGGGAAACTTTTGATGTTGGCAACCCTGGAAGAAGCATTGCAATTTAAGCGAAAAGTGGTTGTGGGGGTCGGCTGTGTTGGAACCAACTTAGGCCTATACACAATTGATTACTTCCACATTTGACTTTACGTTCGCGTTACTTTTAAGTATTTTGGCGGCCGTGGATCGGACGAACTGGAACGGAAAATGGACGAACAAAAGAAAACATTCGCAGTAACCACAACATTGACGCGTTAATGTCCAAAAATACTTTGAAAAAATAAATCTGATTGTGATATTTCTGACTTATTTTTACTGTGGTAATTATTACTGAACTAAACTTTTGGTATCTTCAGAGTATCGTACGTCTCTAAATACTGGCAAGTGTACCAAGAAACTCATACGTTTAGCAGTGCGTCAGTCGTTAAATAACTCGTGAACCAACTGTACGGACGTGTCGTCCGCTAACCATAATTAAAGTAATAAACATATAGCGTCGTAGATTGTATTTGTAACATCTGTATATTTTAGATATTTGTTAATAAAACTCTCTCATTAAGTGATGGAGTGGTAAATTTATATGTACACGACAGATAACAAAGATCTATTTTTTATGCAAGATCACATTGCACGGCGGTCGGAGCCAATGAACATGTTTGTTTATAATTTGCTTTGTTTATCCTAAAACTCAACTAAGAGTGAACGAAGTATAGATGCATGAAAGAGCGTGAGCTGTGAAAGAATGATATTTTATGTTGGTTCGATCTATCACAAGAATCAATCTGTCTCTCTTTCTCTCTATTTCATCTCTCTCATTTATATTTACATCATCTCTGATCCTCCTGACGAAATTCTACATAACACATTTGTTCAACGTGATGTCATTGTACTTGAGTGGCTTTCGTCGTCTTGAAAATATGATGCTTTTCAAGTTACAACATATTTCTAAAATGAAATTGTCTAACGTACATTTGCATTGCTAAAAAATAACGTTATTTCTTTCTTGCACTACGCAATAACAGCATACGATAGGTTACTTTTTACTACAATTAGTCCTTCGAAAAATTTTTGATCAGTTCAAAGAGTTACAGACATTTCGGTCGATCCAATGTACTTTTTTGATTGTACTTTATTACATACGGGGAGTTGTTTACAACATTTCATTGCAGAAATGTTAACTTTTGCTATCTTTATCTCTGTAAAAGTAGTTCATCTAGGGCGTTGACTGTATTCCTGGGCACTTAAGAAAGTAAGTCTTTGGGGCCCAATGACACCAAAATTTCCCCTATCACTGAGTTTTAAAAAAATAGCAGCATGCTTAATTTACAATATAACAGTTGATTATCATTACCCTAAACAGTAAAAAATTTAATGTAAAACATAATTTAAGAAGCAACAAAATAAAACCAAATGTATATTTTCTGAATAGATTTGCAGGTCAAATAATTCTAAAATGAAGTAACATGCGACATAGTGGTCTGCTTCATATCGAAACAGAAAATATCAGAAAAGTAACGGATAACTATCAGGAGTGCCAAGTTAAATATATTCATTTTATAGATAAGTCACTTGTTTTAAAAGTCATTTTGAATATATTCCCCCTTGGCTTAAACATAATTTGTCCTATAAATTCTCTTCGCCTATGAGTCACTTGGATTTAACGTTACTTGGCATGATAATGACAGCCTAAATATAATTTGACATAAACTGCAATTCTTTAAACCTGCACTTAGCCTTAATGATATTTGGTGTAAAAGTCGCTGCCTTGTCACCTGCATGGCCTAGAAGTCACTGCGCTTTAAGCCATTAGACGTTATGGTTATATGACTTGAGAGTTCCATAGTTTAAATGTAATTTAATGACAAACTCTTGATGTTACTTATCTTATAAAGTCACGTCGCATAAAAAAAGTCATGTGGCCTAAAAATAAGATACTTCAAGAGGTAACAATATTTAAAAAAGTCATCTTCAGCCAATTTATTCCCTTAAAACAACTCTTTTAATAAACGTTCTGCATAAAATAGAAGCATTGTAATTAGTGTTGGTGTCTTTGCATAGATATAAGTATTTTGAATAAGTTTAATTGTTTTGCGTGGAAAGGAACCCGCAACACCGTTCATGTGTCGGTATATAGCCATCTTAAGAGGACATGGTATATAAGTAGAGATGGTGAAATGTCGCGATTTCAATGACATGCATGTTAGAATCAAATATCCTATGTATACTCAAGTCCCGACCATTTGTCCACTAGCTGCTACTCAGTGGGACAACAGACGAACGCATAGACAGGGACATGAGTATGCATAGGATATTTGATTCTAACATGCAGATCACTGAAAACGTAACATTTCACTCTCTCTATGTATAAGTTAACTCTAAAAACATTTGTTATCTCTGACAGGAGTCTGAGATTCATTATTGATCAAACGAAAACGAACAATCCAGGAAAACAGTTTCTACCAAAATTGTAAGCGAACATGATACTAGTGATATCATTACAAAATTAAGTTATTATGTTGCCGTAACTTTTTAATTTAGTTTATGATGCAAGATTTTTGGCTTCAAAATGTTTGACACTGGCGAAATACTTGCGCGTAAAGTACACAAAAAAAGTAGTTTTTTACTATCGGACTTTTTGTCTTTTCCGCATACTTTCAAATGTCTAAATAATTTACCTAACATTTTAGCGTTTATTTTAGCACCTCGTTCACTGTTACCCAACTTCTCAAATAAACAAATGCTGTCGTATTATCGCACCACATCGGCATGTAATTGGTTCAATTTGTTTTCAGCGCCCTGAGATACTATTTTCAACCGACAAAACTGAGTGCACTGAGTTTCATTAAAAACAACGCTAGAGGAATAAATATAATACTGAGCGACAGTTTCATAAACACACACGCTATGAACACACAATAGCGAGAATGCTGTAAAATGCGAAATAATAATAATTTCGTTTAATATAGCCATTTTATTTACTCTATTTCGGTATTAACTTGCAATCACTAATGTTTGGAGTTCTTGTATAGACAAAGGGGGAATTACGTGCTTCAAGATAAACTATATAAAATTTACTTCAAAAGTCAATTTGTAATGACTATTCTATTTTTTAAAACTCGTGCCTATCACCAAACAAACAAGCCGAGATTTCACATCACAAATTATACTCCAAAACATATTTTCAACAGCAGTAGCATATTGTTATTTAAATATTACACAAGTCACTATCTTTAAAAAATCAGACCCAAGTTTCACGTTTTGAGAAATACGCAATTCAGTTTAACTTTTCTTGTCTAAAGACTTTGTGTAACGTAAACGCTACCTCTGAAGTTTTTTAATTGAAACATCGGCTCGTAGGCGACTCGGAAGCGGGACGGACGGAAACGAAACGAAAGCAAGAAGGAATTCAAGCGGGAACGAACTAAAACTGAATATTCACGCTTAAAAAGCCATTTGCAGTAACCTAATGTAGACCTGTGGTAAAAAATCATACTAAAAATTTATTAAAATTAGATTTAAAAACTTTCTGCGAAAGTAATTATATTATTTGCGTAGAATTTCAATAATAATCCCACTTTGAGACCAATATTGATCTGTTAGTACTTTCGCTTACACGCATCACATCACTAAACACTGCTAATTGTTACAAGAAACTGGCACGTGCAACATAGCCCAAGCTGCGAAATAGCATTTGAATCAACTGTATGGACGTGTCGTCCGCCCGTAAATAAATAAAGCTAATTTAGAACGATGTAGATAGTGTTTGAAATATGTGAATATAAATTATATTCAGATATGAACATCTCTTGTTAACGGAAGGATAGCTGAAATTTACTTGTACAGCATAGATAACAAGAATTTATTACGAAACAATAATAAAAGATTTTAAAAAACTGTCAATTATTTTTACATGGTTTTTTGGTCCATAAAAAAAGTCGGCTGTTTTGGGAAAACACGTGTTAGAGAGAAATAATTTTCAAGTTTGGAGAGAAATTCCAAGATAGGGGGAATTTCTAATGAAAACATGATGAAAATGGTTGCTAGGAATGGTCATGATGCCATCGGTGGTGTCTAGCTCTTATCCCCATCTCCTTGTGCCCTCCTGACGCACCCATGTTCTACTATTAACAATTACGTCATCACGTTTATATGTTTGGTGACTATTTGCTTTTAAAATCAACCTACATAGCTTTTATGTTTTTTAATTCACATTTAAATAGTTTTAAAAACATTAACAATTTGCCCTCTGGGATTTTGTGTTTAAAAATGTCACAAAAAAAAGTAAAAAAAAAAAAGCACCTATCTTGCTTCCTTGAGAATCAAGAGAAAAATCAAATGTGGCCTGATTAGCCATCTATATTCACCAAGAGCTACTATTATTTTGATTTTCTGATTTATGATCTCAGCCAACACATGTTGACCCACAGAAGATGTCTGAATGTTGTCAAAGTTATGAATTCTTGAAGAATATTCATCAGGCATTTTTTTGAGAAATGCTACTAGTAAAATATCTTATAATTATACTCTTTGGTTAGCAAATTATTATTTTTATACTCTGAAATCAAAATTTTACAAAATAAATTTTTATTTTTTTTTTTATTTTGCAAGAAGTTTTGCAAGGTAATTAAATATCTTATAAATCACTGATGAAGCATTGGGCAAGAAAATTACTGAAATCGGCCAAGAGTTAAAATGTTGTGTGTGCACATTATTTACTTTCTTTATGTTATCTGTGCATTAAAACTATAACACTTTTGCATGTGCAGCTTTTGAAAGAATATCGACATTCACATTTTTATGCCTAATTCAGCGTCTACATCAATGTGAAAACTGCAGAAAAAATCGGTATCGATTCGCAACATTTTCCACCTAAAAATTATGGTTATAATTTGATGTTTAATTCAGTGGCTGCAGGTACGTGTTGGTATATAAGTGGAATGCGGCTATACGCCATGTGATAGGTATCACATTTCGTGGCATATTTGAAGTTCAACGCTACTCGAAGATAATCGCGAAAGAAGACAGAGTATATTTTGGCCTAGATCTATGGTGTTCTAACCTTGTATAAGCGACTGTGAAAACCATCAAAATATAACATGTGAAGTGACATAATTACAAATCTAGGTTTTTTTAGGTAAATTAACCGTACCTTGGTGTGCAAATGATATTAGTTAATTTTGCATTCGTTTTGTATCGCTAAAATAATATTCATACAAGTGTCCGTACCTTGGTTTATCTTCTACATGTGCGAGAATAAGTGTGCTGGAAGTCAAATTATTCTCCTTTGCTACAAAGTGTTGTATGACATAGATATCGAAATCGTGTACTTAAGTACCTAGTACACACACAGTGAACGTTACATAAGGGAGGCTGATGGCGGGTTAGCCACATTTTTACATTTGAATGAAAAAATAAATGTAATAGCCGTTTAAAACATTTGCAGCTTAAAAAGTTATGTTCGTAGCAACAGCCTCTCTCGCAGTTTTCATTAAGAAAGAAAGACAATTGACTATTTTGTTGAAAACAGTTTTAGACTTATTATTTAGGGAGGGGTGGTATAACCCGATACCAACCCCCGTTTTATTCCCCCTTTACCCCTGGCTAGGCCTCTGTATTTTATACTTATCCAACTGTGCGTTTTATAAAATGCTTCTGTCTGAGTCATACAGAGCCACTCCACATTAGGCAACTTTAATAGTAAAATTAACATTAATCTAATTTTAATTTTAATGACTCAAGATGTTTTCGAAATAGCTGAAGCATCCATAGTTATTACAAATAAATAATTAATAGTTAACATAGTAAATGGTTGGTAGATAGGTAAACTGAGTGAAGTTCGTTCGGGTCGCTCATAGTCCACGCGTGGATGATATTTTCTGTCTTCTACCTCTCACCAAAAGAATAGTGATTCACTAAATTCTTCAAGATAGGCTTCAAAAATAAAAAAAATAAAAAAATGTCTAACATTTGTTTGCTTATGAATGCCCCTCCCCCAAATCTATCTCCAAAAAATAAAAATCCTAACTTACTACATTTAGCCTCACATTTTTTTTTTCTGTTAGCGAACAGGGACTCTTGTAAAACAATTTTTAAAAATTAACTAATTGATGAATAGAAAAATCAAACGTACAGCATTACTAGCAGAACTATTCATAAATATACTATAAACATTTAAAAGTCAATTGATTAAATTGTTGTTTTACAGTTCTGGTGTGTTTAGCCCGCTGCGTATCGTCAGCAGCTGGGGGCGACACCAACGAAAGAAAGCGCGGGAACTCGGACTGAGCCCTCCTGAACACTGACACTGCAGAGGGAAGGCAGTGTTGACAAGCTGTTTCTCGTCACGAGCAAGTTCTCTCGCTGACCACTAGAGGCGTTCTCTCTCAACACGTTAAGGACGCGACACTGACGCTTGTAGTGGGGAAATAAGCAAATCACCAATGTCCAGCAAAACCATGCAGCGATTTCTGTGTCTGTCCAAATTCAATGCAAATGTTAAAAAAGTATACATTTTAAGAAAACTAGTTTCAGGACAAATTATTTTAGGATAAATGATTTTAAGACAAACAATTTTAGGACAAACGACTTTAGGACAAACGACTTTAGGACAAACGACTTTAGGACAAACGACTTTAGGACAAACAACTTTAGGACAAACAACTTTAGGACAAACAACTTTAGGACAAACAAATTTGAAATCTGAATTGTGATTTTAGGACAAACGATTTTAGGACAAACGAAATTAGGACAGATGATTTTAGGACAAATGAAATTAGGACAAATGAATTTAGGACAAACCACTTTAGGACAAACAAATTTATGATAAATGGCTTTAGGACAAACGATTACAGGACGAAGTTCAAGCAACAAAATCTCGAAAAATGGTTTTAGGACAAACGCAGCACCCCCCACAGAAATAGTATCTCTTTCAAAAACTTTGCATTTGGAAATGAAACACGATTTGTTGCAAGATGAGTGGAAGTTACTCCAGCTGGAAAAAGATTGTGGTGCTGAAAAACGAATTGACGATTATTGGAACAATTTCTTTGAACTGAAAAACAGCATAGGTGAGATGAAAAACCCTACTGTAGCGATTGTGGTTAAAGCCACGTTGGGCTTGCCACATGGAAGTGCTGACATATAGCGTGGATTTTCTGTATCTTCTAGGTTTCTCTCAGATGACAGAGTTTCAGTGTGTGAGGAAACCTTGAATGCTGCTATGGCTGTGAAAAGTGCTTTAAGACTCTATGAGGCTCGGTTTGTTCCTACACTATAGGAGATCTGCTAAGAATGGCACAGGTCACATATAATTGTTACAAAACATATTTGGAGGATCAAAAGAAGCAGAAAGAAGAAGAAATGAAATTGAAAGAAGATGAGAAACAAAGAAAATAAGCAAATGGAAGAAGCCCAAAATAAAGTGTATTTGCTAAGAGTTCTGAAAAGGAATGAGGAAGAGAAGAGAAAAATGCTGACAAACTTTTTGAAGACGCTAACAAGTGGCTGAAAAAAGCAGTAAACAGCAAAAATTTTGCAGAATTGGGACTAGCACAAGCAATGCTTGAGGAGGTCGCAAGTGTAATTAAGGAAGTACAGACTTTAAAAAAACGTAGATAGGAATAAGTCACGTTTTATATCGGACTTTTTTGCTAAACATCCAAAAAAGGAAACTTAACTTTTTTACTTCTATAATTTACATCCTATCATTTTTCACCCTATCTTTTTTCTTATTATTCTCAATTTTTAAAAATAAATTATCAATTTCAATGTTTCGGTTGTTAACACTATTTCTGTATAGGACCGACTGTACTGTACATTTGTGATAGACTATATAGTTATAGCAATAATCATATTTGTCACTACTCTGTATGCTGCAGATCTTGTTTTATCCTGAAAACTACTATTTTTAGCTACGATGTTAAATAATGGTTGTTGTGCCAA
This sequence comes from Medauroidea extradentata, assembly GCA_003012365.1. Taxonomy (NCBI): domain Eukaryota; kingdom Metazoa; phylum Arthropoda; class Insecta; order Phasmatodea; family Phasmatidae; genus Medauroidea; species Medauroidea extradentata. Next base: position 21,438 of record PNEQ01013095.1, read on the forward strand.
TAATTATCCCTCAACTGCCAGAGTTGGAGGGTAAAATGTGGGTATGTAATAAAATATGGGAGTAAGCCCTATGTATTAAATTACGAGTATGTATTAAAATATGAACAAGTATACTGTGTTATCATCCTTACAACAGGCCTCGCTAGTGTCAGCCTGTTTCTTGGGTTGATCGGCCGGCTGATGATGGGGTCAGTCTCCTCTCCTCTCATCGCATTCCAGACTCTGCCCAAGATGGGGACTGGTTGCAGATTTACATTTACACAATGTAGCAGTACTGATCATTTGGTCAACTTTTTACTTATCCTGATCGAGAGCAGAGTAAGTGGCGGTTAGTAGACGAAAGTCACCGTTTGGCATGGATAAAAATTGTAAACAGTAGACATTACCAAACCAACAGTAAAGTAAAATTGAATGTGCTGTGTTCAAAATAGTGAAAAAACATGTATGAAATTGTGTATATTGTGGTGTGTTGGCTAATTCAGTGGTAAAGGGTTCTTGGAAATTTTGCTTGTGGTATCGACATGCCACACCCAGGAAAAATCGCAGCTCGGAAAAGGAAAGAAAATACCACTGTTTCATTTGTCAACTTTCTTTTCCACTTATTTAAAATGAAATGTCACATAAGGGTCATTCCATGTCAAATCAACCAGTGCCCTAAATTTTCATATCACATAACCAATTCATTTTTTCGTTGTGTGTTCCTTATAACTATATAAGACATAATTAATTTTTTTTAGATTTTTGGGACTGTCATTTTTGGAGTTATGAATTTTTTTTTAATTCCAAAAAGCTTAAAAATCACTCTGTCGTTGTAACTTTAAATGCTATTTTTTTACGAATCTATTAGAGCTACAGACTTGTGCAAGGTCTCATTTTAAAGCTTATTAAATGAGCTTTCATTTGATATATCACATGGTATAATTTGTAACTAAAATGTTTTTTTGTATGTTCTGAAATTTTCATTTTGTAATTACATTAAAACGAAATATTTTAAAAAATTGAAAAAAATTAAATTTGTTTTTACATATTTCTTGAACACACAGTCCAAATTTCAAGTTGGTATCTCTTTGGCAACCTGAAATTTTTTAATTTTCTTGTTAGCATTACTACCTTTAACAATGCAATGTAATACATACCTACATATAAAGAGACTTTTGATTTCATGGCTAGTATCTTAGTTGCACATTCCATCTCCGATTCAGTTAACGTGTATGTTCTTCCTGTTACTGTTGATGGGTCTACGCGGCAAAGTACAAAATTCACTGGCACAGAAAGTACATCGGGTTTCCTAGGATATGAAAATGAAGTAGCTGGTCCAGCTGGTTGCAGAAAAGAGATTGATACTTCACGCT